>RXPK01002703.1:0-61486 GCA_004143645.1 Protaetia brevitarsis | reverse complement strand
GGAAACAGTAAGAAATATTTTGTATATTTAATGAATGACGGTTGTCGATAAGCTTCCACAGAAGAGGGCATAAAACTTGACCATGCGGGCATCCGTTTTTGACCCAGGCCACCAGTGTCTCTCATGATGGTTATGTAAACTGATCTGCCTTCAAGCATACAATCTATCCACCTGCAGCTTGCAGTGCTGAATGCATATTACTAGAGCTCAGGAAATGAACCTGAAAGAGTTCCCTTATGGTCTCATCTATCGTATTGATGCACCCTCCGCTTGCTGTTTTCAAAGTATGTATTGAGTCGTGAGGTGCTTTGGATAATATCCTAGTGAATGTGGCACATTCCGGAACATTCTAAATGTCCTCGCAGTGCCTCTTCCAGGATTCTCTCTTTGGATCTCTCAAAGCTTTGCTGTATTCAGGAAGGGCCTTTTAATATTCATCCCAGACCGACGTTTTCTTAGCTTTATTGAACTTTTTTCCAGACTTCTCTTTTTATGCTTTCAAAATTACAGTTCCACCAGGACACATTCCTGGACCGTTTCCTTTGTTTGTCATTGGGCGGTTATCGAAATTATACGAATTCCAGTCTATTTTGTTGCTTATCTTTCGATGAATTCCTACCAGACTAAAACCTAATGCTGCTGTGCGTAAGCTTCGCAGTCAGTTCTTTGGGAATTATCATAGGTTTCAACGATAGCTTTAAGACCCCCTAAAGTTGATTTGTCGATGGTTTGAAGAACTCTCATTAGCCCCATGCCATCGTGGATGTAAGTTTCTACATAAGTCGTTGCTAACATTATGCCTATTACCTCTTTCCTTTTTGAGTTAATGAAGGTAGGCTTATTAACTACATTTAGTATGTAGAAGTTATTTGGCGTTATAAATTGTACTAAAGGTTTGCCTCTTGGGTATCTGTCGTGTAAGTCGTCCTGTTAATCGTGGCGGATGCCGTCAGTTTTGAAGATTTTAAATTCATTCTCTACGTTTCCAATCATTCAGTGTCCGGTTGATATGCTTCCTAGCCAGTTCAAGATGTAACATTCTATTTTTCTTCCTGATTAGTGGCTTCTTTGCAGGCTTTCTTGAAAATAGGTATGCTTCTACCAATCTTCTTTGTATGGTCCTCGTACTTACTTGCAAGTGATGCATTTCGGCTTGAATTTACGGTATTGACTTCCACGGATCACTTTTATTCGTGCGTATTATCAGTCTATCGGCAATGCAAGCAGTTTTTATTGGACGCCTTGGTTTTGGAAGTGTTTCGACATGACCTCTTTCTTTGTAATTTCGTACTATTTTGAAGCAGTATCTCGTTTAAACTCGAATTGTCGGGTGATACTACATTTTCTGTCCTTTCGTAAATACGCAGTTATTTCCTTGTATTTAGTTCATTTCATGTTGAATTTCCTTCGACATGGATAAAAACTAATGTAATTCACTACTTCAATAACTAGCACCATATTACACTGCGACCGTTAACCGTAGAAAGCACAAAAAGTGCTTGTTGCTTTACTTATGTCGCCCGCTAAATCAACGCATTGTCGGTACTCACTTCAAAGAAGGCAAAGGATGCACACTGCTCAGTCATAATAAAACCTATTATGTGCTGCGATAACATTGCAGTTCTCATGTATGTATGTAGGTATGTAAAAATACCTTATATTTGTGTCATAATATTAGCTTGTATGAAACATATAGCATTGTTGCTCTATTTTTGTCCGATACTGTATATAGACAACAATATTTGTTAAAATTTCTTACTGTATGGGTTATAAGGTGTTCGATGTAAACTCTTTCATATCTCTCCTATTTTCATTCCTTTTCTGTCGCTTCTCTGACACTAGGATCACCGATAGCTTTACTTCATAGTAAACATAACTAGGGAGCAATATTACTGTCTTTAAAACGCCACTTCTTCAATTTTATGTATTTTCTTCCATTATTTGGTCTTAACACGTCAGTTACCGCAATTGCCTCTAATATTTATAATATATAAAACATCTTACACAAAACAGACAAAAATAAATCATATGATTTTGTTTTTTGCCTCTGCGTATTATTTACTACTCCAATCAAGTGAGTTAAAGTAATCCAAGATTAGCTTTATGGAACGCTTTATTTGGGCCATAAGTGATAAAACACTACTATTTGTCAAAATTCTAATGAGAAAGTAAAAAAAAGAACAAATATTGCGACTGTTTTCCTATTGCTAACCACTTGCCTTGTTTTCACGCTTGGCTCACCACTTTTATTTATTACAGGATGGTTTAAAACTGGCGACATTGCCGAGTACTCGCTAGAAGAGAAAAAATTTAAATTGTTGGGACGCAAAAGCGTGGACATAATCAAATCTGGAGGTTACAAAGTTAGCGCCCTCTCCATAGAAACCCAAATCTTGGAACATCCCAGCATCGCCGACTGCGCGGTTATTGGTATCAAGGACGAGGAATTGGGACAGAAGATAGTCGCACTTGTTGTTTTAAAACCAAATATTGAGAGTTTGAACGTTGAAGAGTTTATTGAATGGGCCAAGACGAAGATGCCCAGTTATTCCGTACCAAAAACTATTGATGTCGTGACGGCTCTGCCGAAAAACGTTATGGGAAAGATTAACAAGAAGGAACTGCTGCAGAGTCTCTTCGCTTGTTAAAAGAGTGCGTGATACTGAGCGGAGAGTAACCTAAGAAGACTGCAATGATAATATTTAATTATAGAGTACTTCGTGTAAATTATGCGTATTGTATGATAATATTGTGAATTTTCCGCCATCTACAATCAAAGAATCCTCATCAGAAAGCAGCACGTTCACTAGACATCAACAATGTGAAGCCCAACTTATATAAAACTAATATTTATATGTGTTTACTTTGGTTTGTTACTATGTTATTCTCTAGTAAATTCCTGAGATGTTTACATTTTTATAATTACATTTTAGAATATCACTGTTAAGTTGCGTAAATGCGAAAGACAAGATTAAATTGTTATAATTTCTTTTTTAATTTTGTCGTAAGGGCAGGGAGACTACTTTACTAGGATTTTGATATTATAATCATTAATTAATAAACTCGCATTTAATAACGACTTACTGCCCTCTAAAGTTCTTTAAGAAGCTGGAAAGAAAGATAAAGACAACTGAAACGGTAGCAGAAAAAATTTCTAGAACACAGCATCGTTTTTGCGGCTTTAAAATTACGGAGAAAAAAATGCAAAATTTCAATATATTTCATTAATAATAAAATAAAAGGAACATGTTCCATTTGTGGAACAATAGCGCATAAAAGGCCAATTCATTTATAATTTTACACAGTTAATTCATTTATGTTGTATTATTCAAAACAAAAACTAATATAACGTAGGAAAGATTTCTTTCGAAGGAATATGAATTTTTACAAGGGTTATATAGTAACTTTCCCGCGTTAAAATTAAAAAATACATAATTTTAGTGCATATGTACTTATCTGATTGTTTAGTAATTTGATAAAGATACTTTTTTATGTAAAATTGTGTCCAATTGTGTGATGTATCTTTTTTCTTTATAATATTATCTGTAACTTTGCTTTAAATAGCAGTTTCTTTATGTAGAACATTATTATTTTTTTTGAAAATCGTTTCATTATGGTTAAGAATAAAGAAGACTGACTATGCAATCATTAAAAATCTTACATAGTATTCGATAAAGATTATTTTAGGCTGATTACATTTACTTAAACCTTACTACCAGATAATTACCAAACCAATCTGTGCCATCTAAAGTGGATTAATGTTTTTTTTTTTTTGTAATTCTGCCCCCCTTTTAAAATCATCACTTCCCGTACATATGTAGTAAATGATGTGACTTGAATATTACTTCATTTTGTTATTGCTCATTGATATATTTTTTTGATATTCTTTTTTTTTATTTTCAGTAATATTCTAAAGTGCGAAATTTTAGATATTAGAATTATTCAGGAGCAATTTATTAAATGTGTTATGACATTATTGCGTGTTAGTATTGTTACAATATTCATATACATTAAAATGGGAAGGTAGAATCTAAGAAGCAGTTTGAAAATCAATATTCTCTGGAGTTGAAGACTGTAGGCCAACTTGGTAATTGTCACTCCTTCTCCAACCAATCCCCAGTTCGCTAGAATAGGAAGCAAGACTAAACTCCAAAGGATTATATATTTTTGGACGGTAATACCGTATGAAAATGTAAATATACTTTTTATCGTTTTAATAAAATTACAATGCAATTTAGTTTTTTTTATTTATAGAATATTCAGTGCGTCGAAAAACGGAATTTTAATCACTTGAATAAAAACAATTTTTAAGTGAAGAGTAATTTATTTATTTTAACCTATCTTTCAAAAAAACAAATACCTTTTTTAGTAAACTTGAAAAAATTAACCATCAATTCAAAATATAAATTTCCAACAATTATTCTTAGTAACATAATAAAGAATATCTAAGGCGTTACGCATCAACAGATATGTTGACATTTAAATTTTGTTTGGCAAGCACACTCATTTTCTCTAAGCGTAACTTAGCACTTTTACTTGATTTTTTGAGTAGGCATAATTTTTTAAATGACTGAAATTATTAAACTACTTTTTCATTCTGGTGTTTCCAGACTTTTCGTAGGTACTGTATAGATAATGTTTTGAAGTACTTGCGATCACTTTAGGTTAATAAAAAAACAATAGAAATTCTGAAAATAGATCATTTACTTATATTAATAATACTGAAGATGAATCTAATAGAAATATTTAAAATTGAAGTATTTGATACAAATTATGCCACTTATCTTTCCAATTAGTGCATCTTTATCAATCTCTGGTACAACTTATCTTTTAAGAACTTAAAGTACTATATAATTACAATAAAGATAAATTTCTATATTTATAGTGGGGGCCATGATCATTTTATAAATTAAATCCGGTAGTGAAAGGATATATAAGGAATAATAAAGTATTTATTTGGTATTTGCGTGTGTAAATATAATCCAAATTTTGTGTTTGCGGTTGTTTACAACTTGACTGCATATTTATATATAGGTATTATTGTTTATAACAGAGTGAGTAAAGAAAAATACTTACAACAGTGATATTTGTATTGATTTTTACCGCAACCATTACAAAAAAATTATGTGCGAAATTTAAATCAATTACATCGGACTTCTTTTGGTTTCAACAATGTAAATGTAGACGTTATATTAAAATTAGATATTTTGAGTTGCCGCCTATGTATATGACAGATTTAGAAAAGTGACACATTTGACGCTCTCTGGCGGGTGGCAAGTTAACCTGTCAGTCGTGTGATATTTGCAAGGTGTGACTATAGCGTGATTTGTGGTGTTATAGAATCTCATGTGTCTATCAATTAATAATTAGTCAAATGGTTGATAAATTATAATAGCAACTGTGATAACTTTGAATGGATCCTTCGATAACTTGGTGCCAGCCAGAGCAAGAAGGTCCAGCTAAACAATTGTGGCTTCGCTTGTGGCAAACGCAGCAAGATCTGGATAATATGAACTTAAAAGAAGGCGACAACGATCTCGAGTCTATAAACAATGCTCTCAATAACCAAAATCAACAAAATATCGGGTTAATAAATGGCAAAAATGATAAAAATAATATGTTCGTGCAACGTAGTCGTAAGGTCGAAAATCGTGCGAGCACTAGAAGTTTCCTCCGTTGCCCAGAAAAACTGATTGGACTATATGGAGGGACGGCATGGAGGAAAAGAGATTTTCAGTATTCAAAAGGAGTAATTGGGTAAGTTCGAATAAGTGAATATAAAGTGTTCTAAATTTTTAAACGAAAGTCGTTCTTCTTGAATGTTAATTCATATATTTTCCTTCAGATGGCATGATTTGACATTTTAAATAACGTGGTTTAATTTTAAATTGTTTGTGCATGGTTTTTGATAATTTTCTCTTTTACACTACAGATTACACCAAGAAATAGAGCACTTTTATGAGAATATGTCACCAACACCGACAGAACATCGTATACGAGGAGACGTAGTTCATCGGATAGAAAAAATTATTCAGTCTTTATGGCCGCAAGCTCAAGTCCAAGTATTTGGCTCTTACCGCACTGGACTTTACTTACCAACAAGTGATATAGATTTAGTTGTCATTGGTAATATATTTGTATATAATGACACACAATGAATGGCAATTATATTTCTTTTTCTTTCCAGGCAATTGGGACAAAAATAAATCACCTTTAAGGACTTTAGAAAAGGAGTTTTTAAACAAAGACATTGCCGATGAAAATAGTATCAAAGTGCTGGATAAGGCTTCTGTACCAATAGTAAAATTAACTGACAAGAAAACTGAAATTAAAGTTGATATTTCATTTAATATGTGTAATGGTGTGAAATCAGCAGAACTTATAAGTCAATTTGTGCAAACGTTTCCGGCACTTAAAAAATTAGTGTATGTTTTAAAACAGTTTCTCCTGCAAAGAGATTTAAATGAAGTGTTCACGGGCGGTATATCGAGTTATAGTTTAATTTTAATGTGTATCAGTTTCATCCAGCTACATCCACGGACTGATGCTCGACTAGATTGTGTTAATTTGGGTGTCTTGCTTATAGAATTTTTTGAACTTTATGGACGTAAATTCAATTACATGCAAACGGGCATTCGGATACGAGATGGCGGTAGGTACATCAACAAGGAAGAAATGCAGAAGGATATGGTTGATGGCCACAGACCCAGTTTGTTGTGCATCGAAGATCCCCTTCTTCCAACAAATGATATTGGCAGAAGTAGTTATGGTGTTTTGCAAGTATGTATTCCATCCATTAAAACAAAGATTTTGGTTTATATTTATTTTTTTATGTACACTACCTACCAAGAAAAAATTAATGACCTACATGACTATATCATTTATGTTATGTAAAATAGAATTTTTTAATGCTTATGATAATGCAATTTAAATCTTAGGAAGCCCTTTTCTCATAGTTAAACCGTAAAATGATAAGGAAAAATTATGTTCTGTCGATATATATATTTAGTGCCATTAGTTTTTTGTTCTCGCGTTATTAAAAGTAATTGCGGAAAATTTCTGCTTTGGTTGTGAAGAATAAAAGTCAATTTATTATTACAAATACCAAATCATAATCAATTTCTCCTTCACACCTCTTATCTCCAAAATGTGGATTTAATAATACATTTTATAGAAAAATTATTGTTATGATATAATGAATTAATCTGTGAAATACACGCAAAAAGTGAGTTTTTTCAATATCTAATCTACACACATTCACAAATAAAGAGCTAGTAGTTTTTTATTTGATGAAGTAAATTATGTCATGTATCTTTGAAGTAATGTGTTTTATATTAAATGTCTTTATTTTTTCCTACCTCTTCCTTGCCTCTTTTTTATAATTGATTGTAAATCAAAATTATAGTATAATGATATATTTAATATTTTTAATATTTCAGTAGTTTTGTAAAGTTTGTAATTGAATCATCAATTTACTAATTACATAATATCATTGGCAGTACCTTTACAAACAAGATTGAAGCTTTGCTTTTAAATATCTGCTCCAAAATTTTCCACTTCAACTTGTATATTATTGTATCAGTATACATATTTTTTAACTTTGACCATTATTGCCCATTGTGTGTCAGGAAATTATCAATCGAACAATAAACCACATATTGGTCATGAAAATGTAAATAGAATATATGTAAACATTTATACAAATTACATCACAGATTATGAATTATCCTTTCTTAGCCTGTGGAATAGTGCAAATTTGAATCCCATCTTTCAAATAAAAAAAATCAATAGAATTCAACGATATAAGGCCTACCAGTACTTTACTAATCCTTCTAAAGTGTTAGAAAAAGTGATAGAGATATTCAACTAAACGAGCATTTACAAAAATTAATAATATACATACTACCAAATCTACCAAATTGATCAATCAAATCTTACAAGGCGTTGTAGTTTTACTGCGTTAACGCATGTGATAATGATATTTAAACGGCAATGGATGAGGATCTCTTGACAGTCTTGTTCCTCTTATTGTTAGAGTATACTAATATACATATACTCTAAACTCTAAATTATAACGTCTTCTGCCATCATCAGTTTCAACTTCTGTAGAACGCAGTTCTGCAGTTAGTGGGGGCACTGCAAGGTTCCATTCTGGGCCCGACTTTATTCTATATGCACGTACTTCATACTTTGACATTTCACATTGCCCAAAATGCACTCTTATACTAATGATATCCAACTATACTTACCAATTCTGTTGTCTACATAATGAATATGTTAGTTGGGCGTAAGCGTGTTATTGTTATATACAAAGACTACATTAATGTGAGTATGTATATATTTCCATACTTATTCCCTCAATATCCACAACAATCTAACTATGTACAGCGGTTGAAGGCAATTCTAAAATGTTAAAGTAAGCAAATCTGTGTTTTATTGGCAATACAACCAAAAGTCAAACCTAGCACTAGTTAGCAAATGTATTGAGTGACAGAGTTAGGCAAATCTCAATAAAGAAAAGGCCAAGAGAAGGTATTGGCTCGAAGGGTTGAGGTTTATGGTCCATGTTAATGATAAGCTTCGGGTTCAAAGTGTATAAAGTTCTTGTCTATTCCCGATTTTTGGAATTAAGATGAAGTATCAAAGGCTATTTATATAGGTTAAGAGATCTTAATTGGCTGAATATGGAAAATCCACGGCTTTTCCATTCTTCTGTCTTTTATCAAACATGATTGCCGACAAACAGCAGGTACTCAGTCTGCAGTTGAGGAGCCTACTGTCTGTTTCATCATACTGCACAACATAAAAAGTCATATAATTATAAAAGTACATTAGTACACAGCACAATATCTTGTTTTTATTTTCTTTGGGTTATTGGTCATAATTGAAACTTCACTTTATCGTTTCTTCCATATTTCTTACTAGCTAAGTTTTGTTGAAACTTTTTACATCTTCAGGCTATTACTCGTAATAACACAATAATCAGTGGGGTTTTTTTGTTGTTTTTTCTGCTTTCAATTACATTGCTTATTACTTAATTAGTGCAATAATAAGTTATATTACTAATCAAGTAATAAAGTGATCTGATGCAAAAAAAACAAAAAAATTAGTATTCTATTATTATTATTATTATATAGTATTATTAGGGCTTTAGGCTTGAAGATATTGAAAAAGTTTCGAAGAAACGTAGCTAATTAGAGAAACTAGGGAAGGAACGATAAATTGAAGTTTCAGTTACGACTGTAACCCGATAAAATAAATTTTAAATTTTAAAAAGGTCAAACAAAAGCAAGAAAAAAATTCATATAAAACAACTTTACTTTCAAAATTCTAAAAACACGTAACCTTAGAGCTAAATTGCAAGATTTCTAAAGGGCAGTACGTCAGTTCCCAGTAAACCAAATTCAAATTTCCCGCAATTATTTTTAATAACTTCAACGTAAAGGTAGTCAAATAACTACTAATGTAATACAAAATCGTAGGTAATTTCGTGCTTTAATGTTGAAGTTATTAAAAATAATTGAGGGAAATTTGAATTTGGTTTACTGGGTTTGCGTCCGCATAATTTTAATTGATGATTGTGTAAATGTTATTTTTTTTTTTTTCTTGTTTGTATTGTGCTACACTATATCAGATTTTATTTAATTTATTAGTGTGAATGGCGTGGGAGAGCAGAACAACTGTTGGTAGTTATAGTGTCACTTCATTATTGGTTTATTTAAAACTTATAATTTTCATGTGATGTCCTTATTATGTTAATGCTAATATTTACCTTATATACCTGTGTACTATCGAAGACAAAAGTCTTGACTCAAAATTAAAGAGAGAAATACTGAAGTACTGAAGAAACTCCAATGATTCCATCTCTAATTGTCAAACTTAAGTCAAGACTTTTGTCTTTGATGGTACAGCAAGAGAAAAAAGTTTCCGCGTAGCTTGGTAGTAAAGAAAAAGATGACGTGAACACAATTTGTACAAGATGTATTGTAAATATCGGGCTTTATTGAATAGAAAAATTAAAAAGAATTTAGGTATTTTTTTCGGCTGGCGGCAATAGACACCGCCCGATGATAGTTCTTTTATTACCAAGCTACGCGGAAACTTTTTCTCTTGCTGTACATTAATATGCACATGTTGATGATCAAATTAATTTTACTGACGAAGGAATTCACTTTGATTTTAATATCAAATTCAATAAAATTTGGTAATGTATGTAATTCTTATTTCCTAAATGTAACAGTCATTTTCTTTAAATATAGGTGTGTCTATTACAAGAAATAAACACAATTTACAGAACCCCTCACTTTGCTACCACCGTTACCAACCTTGTTTGTAGACCAAAATATAAGAAAAGTTTTTTTTTAACGTTTTTTCGAAGAAATATACAGATATTAAAATAAAACTTAAAATGTGACTCAAAAATTTGATTTTTTTAAATTCTATTACTCCGATTTTTATGGTTATATTTGTGTATATCTACCCTAACAGCAAAATTTAAATTTTTCCTCAATTATGTTTAGTAACTTCAACATTGAAACACGAAATTGCCAGTGATTTTGTAGTAGATTAGTTGTTACTTTGATGTCTTTCTGTTGGAGTTACTAAGAATAATTGCGGGAAAGTTAAATTTTGTTACTAGGGTTAGCGCCTTCTAATGGCAAATAAACGTTTTTAAGGTATTTACTACGCCGTAAACCCCTGATAATTAAAATACTGCATACATACTGCAAGAAGTTGTAGTGAATTGATAGTATAGTATTGACCAATAGAATTGCACACATTTTTATACATATTTTCATTTTTAGTTGTACATAACCGAGTTTGCAGAATTTGAGCTTTCAGTGCATGTAAAGCCATAAATTGTTATAAAATCATCTTCAACAAGTTGTGGCAGTATTTAATGCATTAATACTGTATTTACAAATATCACTTTGAATCAAGGAAAAATGCAAATTAAGATTAAAAATACATACATACAAATGTTTAGATTACCTGCTTAGCAATTAGGAAATAGAATTCCTGAATTATAAATAAAAAAATATATATACTAAAATGCACCAAAATGGTGTTTAAAAAAGTCTCTAGTGTAATTTAAGAAAAAAAAAAAAAAAAATCAAGAAGAAATAGGTTATTATAACGAATTTAAAAAAGAAAGATATATTTGATTGCACCTTCCTAAAGTCTGTCGAAGCGTCATGACTTCTATGACGTCTATTATGATATACAAATTTGTCACATGCAGTAGGATTAATCCTTTCGAGAAAAGTATTTTTTTTTTAGTTTAGGATAGTGAAACTGTGTCTATTCTTTAAGACTTGCTTGTATTTATAAGAATTTTTGCGCCGATATTATATAATATTCCATAGGGAGGGGAGGATTATTACCTAAATTATGTGTTTGTCGATTGTGTTTGTTAAATCAATAACTTTTTGCTTTTCTTCTTAAGGTTAAAAGGGCATTCGATTATGCTTATACAGTATTGTCGAATGCCGTCAGTCCTCTTTACGAGAATCGAGAACGGTATTCAATTTTGGGACGAATTATTTGCATAACAGATGAGGTAGTGAATTACCGGCTGTGGATTGAACAGGAATTTGGTGGATTAATCAAATCGCCAGCTGTATCCCCGACTTTAACGTACACCACTCAAGTTAGCCCAATAGTAAGGGCGACGCGTTCCGTATCGCCGAGTGATGGAAGTCGCGGATCGACCAGTAGCGACAGTGGAGGAAGTTCTGAAGTGAGTGGTTCGATTGTTAAATAATTTTAATAATATTCACGGCAAATACGCTGATATTTCTGTTGTTATTTATATTAAAGGGTTCGGAATCGCCTTCACGAGACAATTCGCCAAACAATAACGTTCACATCCAACAGCAAAGACTACCACCAAACAAGCAAACATGGAGGTATCCGAATTTCACGAAACCGAAGAATCGTCAAGGATCGACCCCACAACATAAACGTAAAAAGCAATCATCGAAGAACCAACACTGAATAGGGATGAAAGTATATATATAAAAAAAAATAATTTTGCGAATATTTTAGAAAAAGAAAACACGGGGCCTCAGCCATTTTTTTTAATAACTACAAAAAACAAAATGGAAATCGTAACTTTACGGTCGTTTAGCCATATTTAAATATAACTATATTTTATATTTAGATATACTTAAGCTGATGTGAGTGAGGCTTAGCTGTCTAGATATTTTAACTGTAATTTTAAATCTGAATCTTTGCGTCACTTTGTGTCGGTAAGTGTTTTAGATAAACCGAACAGGTGGCTTTTAAGAAGAAGAAAATATTGTTTTTGATATTGAAAAGTTACGTGTATAAATTTCGAAACGGAAATATACTGAAAATGACCTACACACTTCCTAATCGCGGTACATTATTTTCTTTATGGCAAAGAAGCTCCTACACTAATATTGACTAAGGATATATTTTCATCTATTTTTTTTTGTTTTGCTTTAGACAATATAGTTCTTGTGCAATATCATGAATCGCCTTGCATTCTCTTTGATTACACAGATTTTCATGTTGCAATCTCTTTTTTTTTGGGAAAAATTAAACCATATCAATATATCAAGAACCGCAGACATTTTGATGCATTTTATTTTAAGTACTCATTTTTTTATTAATTTTTAATTTACACAGATAGATTAAATTTTTTAACGTATCGCGTCTTATACTGGATAAAAATTTTTATATTTAAAGGATTTTGTTTTAAGTTTTATTTGTTAGAATGATCACAGTTTATATTTTATACATATATCTTGGTGCAAAATATTATTTCAATGTCTTTTGCAACTCGGCTCTTAATTCACTACCGGGTGTGAAAAAAAAAATGGATCTTTGTTTCACAGGCGGTACAGAATTTATATTTTTAACAAGAAAAATATATGAAAGAGGGGAACTTGCAGCCATTAATCCATCTCCTATTAGAGTTTCTAACTAAATATATTGTAATATTAATTATACTTGCAAAAGTAATATATTAGCTTACCATAATATGAGATTTATTTCCTTGAGCAGCTAATATAAAAACAGTATACAATATATAATTACAATATTACAGTAAATTGGTTCATTTAAAACTTGAAAAATAAATTTAATCTGTGTAAATTAAAAATATTATCTGCGTTATTTGTATTAGAAGATTATTTTTTATTTAATGTTTGTAAATAATTGTATAAAATAACTAGCTGTAAAGACATGTGATATTAAGGATATTTCCAATGACATCTTTTTCAAAGTACTTTCAGGGAAATCAATTTCTTTTCAGAATTTAATTACATTTTAGACAAAAGTGTTGCTTTGGATTGTACATTCTTCAGCTTTTATTATGCTTCAATTTTATTATAACCATTTACTCTCAATTTTAGGGCAGTTTTTATTTAAAAATATTCTTTTTCTTTCTCTGTTTCTGTTGATGTGGGAATTTCTTTTTGCGTTCCGTTTGTGTACATATATATATATACACACATATAAAATTTTGTGTTTATAGCAAATACTCCCTTCTGATCGTTTTAGATCAGCCATTATATATTATAAAGTGGACTAAAGATTATGAACTCAAAATCAACAACTCGAAATAAATTATTGAGTTTGCTTGAACGATACAATGAATTGGGATTATGTTATTTTTTTCATAATGTTTATTGTGTATAAAATTTAAAAGTGTTTATATATCGACATTTTTACATGAAATTGTTGTAGGTTTAAGTATTTATATTAATTTATAGATGTAAGGCAGTTTGTTTGTCATATTTATATTGTGTAATCTTATTAAAAAATTCTCTTAATTTTTTTAATAGGAATAGACATTTAAGTCATATTTCAGTACAAATAAAAAAAATGTAAAAATAAGTGAAAAACCCAGAAAAAAATCAATAAAGTGCGCCAAGACTATGTAAAATTGTAAAAAGGATCTTGAAATATATTTTGCATCTTGAGCGTCAATATGGTTTTATTTTCCCCTTATGCTTGTGCTATTATATATCCGAATTGATACAAATTAAATGGGCACCACAGAAAAGTCAATCTAATATAAGGAAAAAAAAAACAAAATTGTGGCACATACATTGTTACCTAAAAATCAAAATCACAAAATTTAAAATATTTATCGTTAGTAGCAACGAAGTAAATTATAAAATTTACACAATTTTTTTTTTATAATTAGTATAGGGGCATATATTGAAATAAGAAAAATATAAAATAAATAACTTTATTCACATTCTTTCTGATACTCTAGAAGCTACATTCCTTAAATGTCCATACACTTTTGATGGAGGCGAACCCAATATCAGATTACAAATAGCTCGTCTAGCTAACTGAATGTTATTAAAACTTCCTAATATATGGATTTTTGAATCAGCTAACACTATTCTAGTTTTTGTAACATTTTCTATTGTAAATTTTGTACGTCCACCTTTTCCTGCCAATCGTCCGATTGCTCTTGATTGATGATCCCCTTTTAGTGTTTTAACATCTTTTATTTCAAACGTTTCAACAAACAAATCATCTAATCTCAATAGAGCTAAAGCATCTTCCACCTCAAATCCATAGATAAATGCCTATAAATTCAGCATCAATTAGAATTAACTAAAACTATTGACATTGAAAACTTTACCTTGACAAAATCTGCTGCTTTCTGTAGATTTGCAATATCTTTTGTTTCATTGCAAGTTCGAATTTCTACATTACGTGTTTTTAAATTAAAGCGTATTTGCAATTGTAAATGTTCAACTATTGGTGAAAATATTTTAACCAATTCTCTTTCAAAGGTGTATACCTATGTGCAGGTACGGGGATTTTTCTCATGTTTTCAGAGGAAGGTTTCTGTCGCTTAACATTCTTAGAAAGAGGTGTAGTTGAACCCTCAATACCACGATAAGTTTCAACTTCCATTGGAGTGTCACCAGAAACGTCAATTTTTCTCTTGGCGGCCTTCTTCACTTGAAAAGATGTGGAATCAATATTAACATCTACAGAGGATGTTGATTCCATTTTGCTGTGCAAAAATAAGTTGCAAATAACTTTAACTTAAAACACGTGTTACATCTGTCAGGACTTGTCACTAGAAAGAACGATTTAAGAGGTTATGTTTATAAAAATAGAAATTGCAGATTTCTATTATATCCTCCGTAAAACCAACCCCAAAACAAAATAATTATCTCAGCCAGATATTAGTGATAATTAAGCACCACAACCAGAAAATATTTAAATTGTTAGATATAACAAAGTAGTCCGAAATAGCACTCTCAAAACGGAAATAGTTATAATCTCAGATAATTCCAAATATTATTTACTGCCACCTATTCAGCATTTATATGAAGTAAAATATGAAGCGACCTGTAATGTTATATTTTTTTAATGGATTGGCAGCACCACGCAGCAGATCACAAAACTACATAAAGTGCGACATTACCAGGCATTACTCCAAAGCCCCAGATAAAGTAAAATCGATAAAAACAAATACATTCTGCACATAAATTGTATTAAAATGATAAATTATTATCTATTACAAATAGTTTGGAATGATTTAATTAATCAACCACGTATGCGTACGTCGCTTTCACCAACCAAGCTATTTAAAGTCAATGTACCTACATAAAGTAACATAATTATTATTTAATTGCAGAACTGCAATACATGATGGAAGAAAAAACATGAATTAAGTAAATATATCACATTTTCAATGTATTATTTCAGAATGCATTACAATAACAATACATAACGGAAATACGTCTGATACAAAGAAACATTGTAAAATACCTATACACAACCTTCATGTTAACTTACATTTTGTGTTAAATTTTCTTTTTTTGTTTTTACAGCTTCTACTAAAGCTTTATATCGCAGCATGCACTCCTCTTTAGTTTTATTAGGGACACACTCTGCTATGCGTTCCCATCTTTCTAAGCAGCCTTTAGGAAACCTAAGCAAAGCATCTTCAAGAGCTTTCTGTTCAGTCTGTGTCCATAATGAAGGTTGTTGTTCTGTTCCTAATTTACCACCTTTAGTTTTTTGTTTTACCTTTGGTTTTTCAAATGCATTTTCATCTTGCTGTGAAGGCAATCTATATCCATTGCTTTTCATTTTGTTAGCCATATAAACAACTTCTGGCACTGTTCTCCTCAGAGCATCTGCAATTAATTCCCATCTTCCTTGTGTTCCACCAGGATACTTTTTAACTAAGGCTATTAACTGTTCGAGGTCATCATCTGTCCACAATCCTCCAGATAATGGTACAGAACTTTGTTCTTCATTGTCCCCAACAGGGACAATTGGTGTAACTTCAAAAGTGGGTCCTTCTGGAGGAATAAATGCTGGTTTTCTTCTTCTTACAGGCTTAGGTACATCACTAATCACTTCCTCTTCAACTTCTTCCTTCAAGGTAACAGACTCTATTTTTTCTAAAGTTTTTTCTTTGAAATAATAAATAAATGTCGGGATTAACAGAAACCCTTTATAAATACACATAGGAATTTGAAATGGCAATGTATTTTTAAACGATGGCTTTTCTAGTTCAATTGTTGCTACAATCCTTTTCTGCTTACGGCCTCTAATTTGTTCCTAAAACAAAATAATGTTTTCATTTTATATAAAAATATGAAAGTAGTTCTCTTACGAGAGTATACTTTTTCTCTAGATATGCAGCCCATGATATAATATATTGTCCAAAGGTAATTATACAAAACAAGATTATACTCATTTCTAATAAACCCATGCGCCTTACATGGCGATAATAATAAACGGCTGATCGCCAGTTTGGAAGACCATTTGCTAGCACCTCATCATAATACTTTCTCTTTATCGGGTCTTTTAAAACCTCATAAATAGACACCAGATGTCTGAACTTTTCTGATGTATCGACTTCTAAATTTTTGTCTGGATGTAATAGCAGTGATTGCTTTCTAAATGCACTTCTAATTGCTGCACTATTGTCATCCTGAAAAATTATTATTTATGTAGGCAAGTGAAGTCAAATATGGTGTGTATCATTACCTTAGATATATTTAAAGCTTCATAGAAGTTCACCTTAACTTCCTCCACCACATCAAATACCTCTAGCTGATCTGAATCCCAACAGTAACAATGATTCAGAAAAAGTAACAAAACCAAATTAATGAGAATCATAACAGTTATAAGGTATTTTGTGTAATAAACTTATACGTGTATCGCAAAAAAAAACTTAACCTAACACAAATTTCAAATCAGTCTGTCAACGATTGTAAGGGAGGAAACTTTGAAATTTACAAAAGTAATTTTGAATGAAATTTATTCCGACGAATTTAATGCCATGCATTCATTGGTATTTATTATTAGGAACCTGCACTTTCTGAAAATATAGAAAAATACATTTAAAATACAAGTAATAAGCCACTGCTGATATTCCAGCTGATCACTATCACGTCTAAAAAAACATTCATTTGTCAAGATGACGTTTCATTAGCATGTAGAAGCAATAATTATTTATTTATTTTTATGGAGTAATAAATTATAATTTATAAGTTAAGACTTTAGATGCGTAGTTCTTAAATATAAAGTGAGTATAAAATATAAATAAGTGTAAATAACATGATACAATTTGTGGGCTAATTATTTTAGGTAAAATGAATGACTCTTGCCTTCGGAATTATCCTGATTTATATAAGATATGTGAACTTTACCGAATGTATGATATTTTATATCCAAAGTATTTGAAATATATGCCTTTACCTGCTCTACTTCAGGATGGTCCGCAATGTGGAATAGTGTCTTTAGCCATGTTTATGGAAAATCCATCAAAACTTACAATCTCAGAAATCCTAGAAGTAGCAAAGGAACGAAACTATACATACAATGGAGAAATGTTCAGCGCTACAGATTTATGTCAATTAGCTAATGATTTTACACAATATAAAGCATCTGTGTATAATGGAAGTTTAAATAATAATTACATAACAGATTTTTTACTAAAAGATGGATATATGCTAGTTCCATATGATGCAGATAAAAATCATAGTCCATGCTTAAATAATGGACACAAAGCACATTGGGCTGCTATATGTGGTATTATTGAAACGGAAGATAATGTATATGTATTAGCAAAGCATGGGAAATCAAAGAATGTAGCTGTTTGGAGTTTAGAAAGCTTAAGTGATAGTAATTCTCAATTAAATGAATTTTCACCAAACAGAAAGTATTCAGATATTGAATATTGTTTACCCAAAGGAGGAATAGCTGGTTCCCTTGGCATCTGCAAGAAATCAATCCTCTTAACATGTAAATAAAAACAATAAATAAAAAGCATATTAGCAGTCTCTGTTTTCCAAAATTTCTGTCTTTTGCCATTATTCTTACTGGCCCTTTAGTAATAGAAAACCTTTGGTTAAGTAAAATCTTTGTTCATATTACATAAAAGTTATATAAACAAAGGTAAAAAATTGCAAAGGTTTTAAATAACATTGTACCACGCCATGCAAATCTACGTAAAAATTTTTATTTGTCCATTTCATTGACATTTTGTGGCCTGACGTCAACATTAAAGCACAAAATTAAGAGGTTGGCATGGTCACAGATCACTTACATCATGTTGGTATGATTGCAGAGATATAAAACGATAGTGTTTGTTTCATTCATCATTGATGTACCAATATAAACAGAATTTGAGAAGTTTTGAAGAAACATTCTTTTCTGGATGCTTTTATTGATTACAGTCACGCAAAATAAAATGTATAGATCAAGTGACTGGGAAGAGGCCAACAGACAAGTTGTGCTGGAAGGCAGAGCTGTATTGGAAAGAACAGGCGAAAGTATATCGAGATCAAATCAAATAGCTATTGAAACAGAAAATGTGGGCACTGAAGTTATATCTGAGCTAAGTAGCCAAAGAGAAACACTGTTAAGGGCCAAAAATCGGTTGACAAATGCTGATGAACAGTTGGATAATACCCGCAGCATCTTACGAAAAATGAGCAGAAGTGTATTGTATAATAAGTTAATTTTGGTGTTTATTATTATTATAGAAGTTGGTATATTGGTTGCTATTGCATATTTAAGATTCTTTAAGAAATAATATTTGCAAATAATTTAATTGTGTCAAAAACTATCTGGTGATAACAAATATTTTATACTGTAATTGTTATAAGGTGCATTTAATCTTGTTATATTTAAAAAATAAATGTGAATGTTTTATATTTAATAATTTATTCTTAAACTATTACAGAAAGAGATTGGGATTTGGAAATAGTTTGGAAGCTAGCATACATTATGTAAATATTAGTAATTTTGAAACAAACACTGTCTTGTTTTTGTCTTGCACATAGAAAAAATGAAAAAACGTTCAAGATTAGCATATTTCCTGCTAAATTCAGAAAAGATTCACAAATTTAGTTTCAATGTAAATATTAACTAAGAGTTGCTATCCGATAAATTTTACAATTTTTAATATAATCCCACAATCACGTCACAACTATTAAAATCCAAAAATTCTAATTACAGGTTGCTTGTTATTAAGTTTGTTCGCGTCGCAAGAACTATTTGCACTATTATGCACTTTTTAGAACTTTTGTGTGCAATAGTGCATATAGTTCATGCGACAACTTAATAAGTTTGTTCGCGTGGCATGAACTATTTGCACTATTATGCACTTTTGCACACAAAAGTTCTAAAAAGTGCATAATAGTGCAAATAGTTCATGCGACGCGAACAAACATATTATTTCATTTACCAGAGAGCGCGCGCAAATTTTGTAGAGGTTCTGTAATCTTTGAAAATATGAAAATTTGTTCTAACGGTTCTAACCTCTTAACCTGTACATGGCGTTTGCGTTTGAGTTGGTTATAATTTCTAATCATAAATAAACTGCATGAATGGCATGAATTTCACGAAGTGTTACAAAATATTGAAAGATTTGTTTTCTTCGTATGGTATAAAATTTTCGACATGACCAAGTTAAAGAAATGTGTAGGAAAAGAAAACATGCAACGACTAAATTACTTGTATCAGGTACATTTCAATTTTGGTAGCAATTTTTCATAGTTACATAATAATTTTTAGATAGGTAATCATTATATTAAAGCAGATTCGCCAGTAAATAACCTAGTGGCAATTTACTACACAAAACTGTTAACCTCAGTTTCTAAAAAAACCGTTCAGAGGATGTAGGTCTCAATGGTGAGTTGATGATCAAAGAATTACTTCTATTATTTTTTTAGAGAGCCTAATATCAAACGTAATCTCTGTAAAATATGCAAGAGTGCCTTTATTCCTGGTAAAAATTGCAAGATACGCATTAAGAAAGGCAAAATCTGTTATTATTGCAACACATGCACTTTTTCTAAATATTACGTTACACAGCAGACTAATTTATGGTTTGATCAGGCCGAAAGTGTTAAGGAAGTTCTTGATTATTCACAAAATAAAATAGATGTAAAATGATATAGCTTTATTTAATTATACATGTAAAATATAAATGGTATTATTTTTAATAAATTATCTGGATATATGTAAATTAGTAGTTTAAATAAATACTTGCTCATAAGCTAAAATATCTGAAAATGGACTAACAATTTCTTTGGTTGCAAAGTAGAAAATTAATCCAAAGGTTATAGATATTGGAAGTGCTGGCAATGCCTTTTTGAAAATTGCTAGTAAAAGTAATGTCAGGCATAACCCTATTAAAATAGCAACAAAACAAGCTAAAGTTGTGTTCCAATCTCCATAGGATGAAGCTTTTCCTACCAAAACACTGTAAAATATAAAATCTCCTAATCCCAATTTGACTCCCCTCTCTTCTTTTTCTGTCATTTCATGAACTTGTGTTCTAGGAATGCCACTAACATCATATACTTCTAGTTGACGTTGGGCAACACGGTTTGCATGTGTTCGCACCCACTCATCAGTAAAACCGTGATTGTCATGCTCTGAATCGGATCTATTTCGGAGTTGTGCTTCTTCACCTTCATTTCCAGCCATCGCTGTATACATATACATATACGTTGATGAATATATTAAAGCTGGAAAGATTTGTTCATTCCTTTCTTGAGCAGTTTCAACCAAAATTCGTAGTGGTCCCCTAGGTGTTAATACTGCAACTAGATCCCATATTGAAATAACTGCTAAAACGGCCCATGTTGTCCATTCAGGCAAATATTTTATAAAAACTAGTGCCATGAGAGCAGCTACAAATATTAAATATGCTTGTTGTAATAACAATGGGCCTTGCCAATGTATACATATCATTCCCATGGCACCAAAATTCCACATTAACACCATTAACGTTATATAATCAAATGGTATATTATAAGCTCTTAACACTTCTTCTAAATATAAGAATGAAAATATTGAAAGTAACATCAGCGAAGATACTATCAGCCATCCATTAATAACACGATAACATCGTTTTTTATATAGAATAATCAAAAGAATCGTCATTACTATTATAACACCAATTAATATCAACGAGTTTGCAATAGCATTCCATACTTTTGTACCAGTTTCTGGGCTGTCTTCATGAAAAGGAGTGTATACCAAGTACACATCTTTGATAGTGTAGAAACTGACAGATCGGATTGTCGCTACTACTACAAGCATGCACAAAGAAACTGGAGCAAATAACTTTATCACATGATTTGCACCATATTTCAATTCTTCCTCTTCAGATGTGCATTCCTGGCTTATATTTGCGGGATTAATTTGCACATCTGGAACTTCATTAGTCTCCTCAGTTTGGTGCGGTCGACGGTTTCGACGTTTATTGCTTTGCTCAGCGGTCCTAATTTCGGCGGTTGTGTTTGCCGATACATGCCCGTCCATTAGTCTTGTATTCTCTGAAGATAAATCAAAATCACTGTCGCTTTCGGACATTCAAGCGCTGTTTATTTCTGTGATTTACTCATAGACACAGTGTTTTGACAATTCTGAATCATAATGAAATGACATTTGACGTAGAAGATACAAGCTACCGTTCGTAAAAATAAAAATCTGGAAAATCAATTTCGATTGCCAACATAGATATACTAAATACCTACAGAATACTGTCTGTTTATTAGTGCACTACTTTTGCATCTGCCTTCACAAATGTCACAATCACATTGTGTTGTCAACTACAGGAGATTAATCCCTTTTTGAACGATTTTTAATACTATCCCTAATAGCCAAATTTAAATTTCCCACCACAATTTCTAGTGAATTCAAGGTAAAGGCATCAAAATTACTATTAATGTGGTACACAATAGTGGGTAATTTTATGTTTCGACGTTGAAGTTACTAAGAATAATTGCGGGAAATTTGGCTATTAGGGATATTGACATTGGTGGAGGGATTTTTTGATTAAATTTCCTGGGATAAATGGATTTTTAAATTATTAAAAAAAAATGTTTTTAAATTTCTAGTAGATTTATTTAATCATTGGTATTTTCTAACTCGACTTATTTAAGTTTACCCTTCACAAAAAAGGAACAAAAAAAAGAGAAAAATTTCAAAGAAAACGTGTAGACATAAGGTGTTGAGACTTAAGAAATCATGGGAAGTTCTACTAATAAATTTTTATGTACCTATTTACATTTTATTGTTACAAATCTTCCATTCCAACTTTAAAGAAGTCTGCCTTAATTAAAATGTCCCTTTAAAATCTTCATCAAATATGACAACCCTACTCTAGAACATATGAAGCAAGGAAAACCCTCTCCCCTAGATCACGACCCCAGTTTTATTTAATTATAAAGAGGTCTTGGCCGAAACTAAGTGATGTAATTGTCACAATTCAGCGTTTTATAATAATTTCCTAAATTTGTCGTTGTATTTGTATGGTGCATTTTTTTCTCTATGTTATAAAATTTGCCGATGTCTAGCGTGAATTCAGAGTTGAAAAAGGAACATTACTAAAATAGACGAACATAATACAGGCATAGTTGTATGTAATTATTAAGAAAGAAAACATAAATTTTATACCTAAGAATTTGATTTCCGTTGTTATTTTTTACCAAGAAGGCGGCGACATGTGATAGGATTATGAATACTTCGAATACCAGTTGAGGAACTGAGTGAAGGTTGTATAGCCGGTTAGATTAGAAGGTCTTGCTAGGCGCCAGTATTGCCCGTTTCTAAGTTTGTTGCTATATTTCTTCCTACAATATCTTTGCTTTTAATTTGGGGAACCTAGATTTATACTATAAGGATAGGCTTAAGGATTTGTATATGTATTTGTGTATCTTTTTAACTTTGTTGTCGAATTTATCCGGCACTACTTTTATGATTATGTTTCCTCATTCCACGAATTGTTTTTCTATTTTCGTTTTTTAATTATTAGAAATACTTAGATATATATATGTAGATATAAGTGTAGGTATGTATACATATATAATTTACAACCGTTACCTTGTTCAAGTATATAACTAAATTTTTATAAAATTCGGGTGTGGTATAGGTCGGATTCACTTGTGTCTTAAAAATCCGCATGGCAACGTTATACGGAAATCTTGACATTTATAAAACATGTTGATCGAATGATCGGTAACATAATTATTACTGATGGTATCCAAACCCAATATTAGGCGCTTTTTTGTTTGTTTTTTTTCAAATGCCAATCAAAAAAGGCTTATTTTGATGTAACAACCCAAGTGGTACAGAATTACTAAAGACATATAAAAATTTAGGTTTTTTTTTTTTATATATGCATTCGATTTTCGTTAGAAAATGTGAATCCCGGAAATTTCGAAACAATTCTTCCAAATAGGACTGTAAATATGTAAAATATGAATTATGAGAGTGTGTTTATGGCGACACACCCCAGATTAAATTTGATGTACTTAGATCATGCTGATGCACTTCTTTGCACTTTCAATTGCAGTTACTAAAGTATCTTGAAACTAATAGAATGCTAAGTATTATGATATTTGACAATTATCCATGTATCTAATCAGCACACAACGAAGAAGAACTATTTTAGACGTCCTGACGACCGTCCTGAAGATACTAGCCGCAATATTGGACGAAACATCAGTGTTAATGAAATCATGATGGCGGAATTACCTTTCTCCGAATCTAGCCCCCCCTTTTTTTTAAAAAAAAAGTGCTTTGATTTAAATATTACTCTAGCAGTTTTCTACCCATAGAGTAGTAAATACGCTAAATGTATGGATTACTGAAATTGTCGTAAAGATGGCGCTTCTCCTATCTTATTTCAATAATAGTGTATATTTCGCATAAATAGTACAACAGACAGTTTTATTGAGTTCTTTTAATGATATATAATATCTGATCCAGAGCTATTTCATAGTATTGATATAAGATGACTGCTACTGTGTGGTATTAAATTCCCCTTTATAATTTGGTGCAAAAGTTTGAAATCCCAAGCGTTGAACCCCAATGTCTTGAAGTGTCCAAAAATTGTCGTTTTTTTGGTTTACTTTTCTATAAGTGGAATACCCGGGAGATTTTCAATAGGGGTAGGCAGTAAATCTGAAAAATTCAATAGTACCAAAATGATCATATTCAGAAGAATCTTACGACGAATTCAATAGAGCTTCCTCAAACACATCTGATTTATTTACAAAAACTAAACGTCTTCTTGTGCACTTAGGAGTTGATGAGAGTTCATTAAGCGATAATGTGGAATCAGTATTTCTAATTCTTCTTGTCCATGAAAAACTGAACGAATTGCGTTAGGTTTGAACATCCATATGTCAAAAAGGCGAGAAACCTTGGGAGTTTGATCTTACACGGAATTCACATATTCAGAATACAACCTAAAGAGCCACTATTGTCCTGTGCAGGTCCAGGAAGAGTCTGAAGGTGATAAAACTGTCAGAGGAAATGAAATATCTTAGCGTCATTTTTGACTCGAAGCTCATCTGGCATCGACAGCTTCAGAGAATTAAAACTAGGGCGGAGACAACAGTTATATTGGCTAGAAGAGCTCATTGAAAAACATAGGGATTAAGACCAAATATGCTGTAATGGGCATACGCACAGTGGTCAGATCTATGATGATGCTCGTATGTACCTCTGATATGGTAGACAACAAGGTGCTATAACTGAACTTAGCAAGATAGGCGCAATTAGGACAACTCCTGCAACAGCAATGAAATGCCTATTAGACCTCCTCCATTATCATCAGGTGGAGAAGAGAGCTTCTCCACCTGGTGATAATGGAGGAGGGTAGAATGGACCATCTCAGATTGTAAAAACTACCAAGATATGCAGGCTTGGGACGTAATAATATTGTGCATAATGTGGAAGGTAACCTTTTGGAATTGAGATCAGACCACATGATTGTGACATATCTATTTAACAGAAAATTCGAAGTGGAACTAAGCGAACTATGTTCCGGGGCACTCTTTCCGATGTACCTATTTGGAGTATGAATCGGACGGCTCCGTTTATCTTCGCCATATGCGCTTATACGGTCGCTTTGGGGCACGCAATGCCGTGTCCCAGTTAACGTCTTGCATTCGTTCGACTGCATCGTTTTCAACGCATACCACACATGTGTGATTTCAAAAGCTCGAAGTGACGTTTATTATTAATGATAGAAGTTAATTAAATGCAAAATCTTAAAAAAAAAAAACCGCTCTCATTTGAGGAAAAACTTTTAATTAAGGAGAAAGGAAGGTCTATTCCTGATCTTCAAATAAACTACACGTCTGCAAGTAAAACTCGAACTTACAATAGAATATTTAATAAAAATATGAGTGGATGTGCGGATGTTCATTAACAAATAAACTATTTTGTTTTATCTGCTTAATTTTTAAGAAAGAGGTCAGTGCGTGGAATAAACAAGGGTTAAATGATTTAAAACATATCGCAGAGAGGGCAAAGAAACACGAAAATTCCGTTTCTCACATGAATGCATGCGTGGATTTTAATGTTCTAGGCAAAGTGGACATACGTGAATAGTTAGACAGTGCTTATTTGCGACATAAAATTAAGTACAGCGAAGATGTGGAAAAAATCGTCATATTTTGCGTCGGTTATTTATGTGTATAAAAAAATGTGAAATTTTATCCTATGTTGGATCAAAGTCCGTATATACAAGGTTACCTCGTAACTTTTCAGCCAATCAAGAGAAAGAGCGCGAACGCGTCATTATGTATGCTCTTTTTAATAAATAAAGTGGTGCACATATGTAAAAATCAATGGTGATTTATATTATTTTTTATAATAAAAAACGAATTTCTGTTATTATGTAATAGTAAATCTAAGTAAATCAAGTAAAAAATATTATATAAATTTTTTTTTCTTGGCAAATTTGCGTCCTTCCGATTTAACTTCCCTCCTTTCAGTGATTTTTTTTCTTTTAAGTTTAAATATTTATTTTTTTAAAAAAAATCTTAATTTAGAAAATTTTTCAATTAATGGTTTGTCAATAAGAACGTGTCTTGTAATATACTTTCAAGTTCTTTTTATTATAACAGAATACTCCAATATTAACCTTTTAATGTAAACAAACACGAGAATGATCGCGAGGCGCGTCATCACAGCGTCATCGTGTATCCACCCTCTCCTTTCCCCGGGCCTCACCTACAACTTACGAGGTAACCTTATGTATACGGACCTTGATGTTGGACAGGGTAAATTTGAAAAGTGAACTTTTGTAGGAGGTGTTTGGCCACTTTTAGTGTTCATAACACACAACAACTTAAAAAAAGTTTCGACGGAAACATATAAACTGTTGGATATTATTTGTACAATCCCCATGTCGACAGCAGAATGTGAACGATGTTTTTCCACCCTCAAACGCATTAAGACTTTTCTGAGAAGCACAATGTCAGAAGATCGACTGAACGCATTTATGAACATAGGAGAATGGATTTTATATTCAGAAAATAGGCAAGTTCTTATTTTGTGCCCGCCCTCTTTCATAACTCACGAGCCTCCACTGATACTAAATAAATCTATGATTTGAATATCGGCAAAACAAAAATCTCCTAAGGCAAGCAAAAAAATGTCAACAGCAAAATCTCGATGTAAAAGGCTAGCAGTCTTGTATGAATCTAAGCCAAGTCAGTTTGTATTGGAGAGCGCTATAGAAAAGTCGAAGCAAGTTACGAGCAAAGTAAACCAACGGGGAAATAAATAAATCGGTGAAAATAAGTAGTAGTATTTAAGTGGTTCTTGGTTATTATTAATTAATGTTTTTAGTCTGTCATATTTGATTTTTATTAGAAAGCAAATGTATAAAAAACATAAACATCTTTTAATAACGTTACAACGCATTAAGACTTTTCTGAGAAACACAATGTCAGAAGATCGACTGAACGCATTTTTACAACAAAGTCAAAGACGTCTTTTCCAGCATGAAAAATAGGAGAATGGATTTTATGTACAAAAAATAGGCAACTTCTTATTTTGTGCCCACCCTCTTTCATAACTCACGGGCCGCCACTGGAATGGGGAACCAAACACAAAAAGCAAAGAGGCTGCAGTATTTCGGAGACTTCAGGTCAGACGGCGCCCCCAAAAAAAACTATAATCTTTCTTAACGTTCTCGGTATGTTAATAGACATTAAATCGAAGTATTTCCAAATATTTTTCCAGCTAGGAATGAGAATGCAAACGTTCTCGAAACATTTGTTCGGAATTAATTCAAAATTTTCGTTTGGCTCGGGAGTGTGCATACATACCTCGTGTGTTTTTAAAAAGAATGCACGTTGTTATAAACCTGAGCCTTGATGGTTTTTTTTTTATTATTAGCTTGCATTCCCGTCGCTCAAGCTAATTCATATGAATTATTCAAAAAATGTAATCGTTTCTCGCAGAGGTGCGCGATGATTCTCTAAGTTTCCTGCACTACAACTCTACAACCTCTAAAAAGCCGTTCATCCATCGCTACGATGGCAGACACCTTCACTCGCTGCATTCTTGACGCCGTGGCGTCGTTCTCGGAATGCCGGCGGCTCTTTTACCGGACGCCCCGTGTTAAAGTGTGCTTCTGAAGCAAGGTCAGTTCGGCCACGATATAACTGCACAGATCCGTACACACCGCAAAAGACCGACAACGCGGTCGACACAAACGGCAGCTCTCGGCCTCACAAGACTGTCGCCACCGCATTTCGAAAGATATTTTCCTTATCCCCCACACACGTCAGGTCCGTACACCATAACAACATTAATAAATATAGGACTTGAATTCCCTCATATGTAGTCAGTGTGAACTTTGTCGGTGCGGTCGTTATATTAAAAATAACACTCCTATTTTTTTTTCCTTCATTGTTCACTGGTTTACCTGGAATTAATTCAAAGTTAAGTTTGTTCTGTTGACGTGTCGTGTGCTCTTTCTCTTGCAAGTGTCGCGGGTGAGAACGGAATGACAGTTATCTGAGGCGGTGGTTTATTTTTTTAGCATTTATTTAACCTATTTACCTATTTGATTATTACACCCCAACATAAAGGATTATTAAGTATTTATTTTTTAGAATTAAAAAAAAAACTATATCTATATAATACAGAGTGTCAAGAAAGTAGTGTAATGTATTCATAACTCATTAAACACGGATCACGTGTAAAGTTGTACTGTCATTTATTTTTTATTCTCTTCGGTGTAATCGACAGTCGTTTTCAATTTATTGTTTTTCTTTACATACACTTAGTATAGTTTTATTTAAACTTTGGACACGTGCTATAACTTTACATCCATATGAATCAAATCAATGCTTTCGAACTAACTTAAACACATAACAATATACCTACAGGCAATATTTTCCAGTAGTTTAAAATGTGTTTAATTGTGCTATTAATGAGCAAAAATACAGCTTTTAATTTTACTACTAAAATCAATATATAAATACGATATACGAAAATAAATGTTAACTATTTAAGAAGTTGAGATTTAGTGATTTGAGTTTAAGATGATACACTCTCAACGAAAATCTCAAAAAATACGAACAAACAGGATCGGCATCTTTGGTCTCATCTTTGGGCAAAAATTCGTGATCTTTAGTCCGCTTATTCACGGCTATTGGCTAAGACAAACTCAAAAAAGATGGCAATTGTGCGCGTACATTCAAAATTTGGGTGCTATTTAGCCTGTATGACACGATCAAAGTGTATCAAAGTTTCTTAAGAAATGCCGAAACTTTGTTACCAAAGTTACATTACAAAGTTTAACTTTGACAGCCAAAGATTTAAAGAGATAATTCAGGGGCCCAACATACTAGCTTCACGATTGTTTATTTTTGAGTTTGAGGTTAAGAGTTAAGATGGTTTTGGAGAAGGAGTTGCAGGGTAGCGAAGTGTTTGTATCAATTACAGACACAGCTAGTCTTAATTATTCTATTTTAATTAAATTTAAACCTTTTACAAAATAATTTGTATTGGCTGCAATGCACGCGCACACCACAACTTTGACCGGCTTTGATAATAAAATTTGTTGCAACAATTTTTTATGTCAAAGTAAAATTTTATGTGACGTCATCAAAGTCTATCAAAGTTGCCATTTACACGACGACTTTGAAGTGAATTTGAACCACTTTGACACCAAAATTTAGGTACTTTGATCGTGTCATGTAGGCTTTTAACCTGTTTCTTTCAATTTGCTTGCTTGAATGAGCGTTCATAGGTTACTAAAACTCGAAAACCATCAAACGACTGTCAGAATTGTTTTGACAGGGAGCCGAACTTGACTCCTATTGTCTAGAACGAACTTAGAAAAAGTGGCGATTCCACCAGATTACGCGCAGTTAAAATTTGTTATTTATATGTTCGTTGAAATTGTGCAGAAGTTAATGCGCAGAAAAGATTATGCAAGGCATAAAGAACATATGAACAAATAGGACAAAACAGCATCGATACCTTTGATCTTATGGAGCAAAAATTCCTGACCTACTTATTGACTTGCTATTGGCTAGAACCAACTCAGGAAAAACGATAATCGTGCATTAAAAATTTAATATAGATGTCAAGTTGGCATTTGCCTTGATACTACCTATTATTTGCCTATATGCTACCTATTAATGCGCGTTCATAAATTGTACTAATCAAAAACTGTTAAATGACTGTCACAGCCTGTTTTGATAAGAGAGACTGACTAAAATCACGACCTGCTTGATGACTTTAAGAGTTTACTGCAAAGTATCAAAGTAAGTCATCAAGCAGGCCGTGGCTAGAATAAACTCACAAAAGACAGCGATACCGCGCAGTTAAAATTTGTAAGCTGTCTGCTTGGAATGGTACTTGACAGTATTTTAAATGCGTACAATACACAAATGCAACATTTTGATGTTGCGTCAATTGGTCAAATGTCATTACTATCAAATACAGTTAACGAAGCTACACACGATACCTTTTTTTCTATCATTAATTAAATTAATACTTTCAGACATATGTCAAAAATCACCTGAAGTCAACAACCATTGTTTTTGACAAAAATAAGATCCAAAACAGAGGCAAAAGCACTTCTTGCAATTATTTAAAATGTCCCCCGTTAAAAATGTGAACAAAAGATAAAATTCAAAGCTCATAAATAAGTACTTTTTTAGATCTTGTTCTTGGTAAAAAATATACATCATCCAAGAGTTGATACGCATAATTACCGTTATCTTAGGGTTGAACTTGTAACACCCTCTTAAATAAACATTTACTAAGCACATATTTCACATTATGATTTAAAAAATGTGATAGAGCTCAATAGAATGTTTTGGTGTGGGACGTATAGTTACTGGACACCCAAATTTGAGATATTACTTATGCGTTATTACTATTGTTGGCTGGTTTAATCTAAATGTTAGTGCCCTAGCCTCAGTACCAGAGATTTTTGTATGGGAAAATCTCCATTGCAGAGTATAGGAATGACAACTGAAACATTTATTCAAATGTAGCTCCGCTATATAATGAATAAAGGACAATACAATACAATTGGAGGATTATCTTCCACCTTTGATGCATTTTTTATTTTGCATCTTTCTACGTTATAAATCATAGCAGTAGGATAGGATATACATAACCTGTGACAATAAATTATTATTATTATTATATTATTATTAGAACAACTTTCAAACATAAAAAGAAAATTATATATTTTTTTTGTATATAATATGCAAAATCTAAATTTGAAATTATAATAAAATATTTCAATTATCATATTTATCATAGTGGCAAATAAATAAAATAAAAAAGCTTAAATCAGGCAAACGATTGATATTTTAGGTTTAGCTTACACACTTTATTGCAGAAAACATATTTTTACAAATTTACAGGTTTCGTTTTTGACGACGCCAAACTTTTTAGCAAGTACAAAAATTTTCGAGAACTGAATGATTGTGTACATATATAAAAAGTCATGTGCTGTATTTACAATGCACCTGCAATAGATGCGTTTAAGTAATAATCACGTAATTATTCTATTAATAAGTGTACCAACCTACCTATACATATACTTATCTGATGATGCATGTATTTTGTGAAACAAGTTTCTACAAGTCTTTTTTTTCTAAGGAATTTCTTAAGGAATAATATTTGAACTGTGCAGTTTGAAAGAGATTTTTTCAGTAAATCTAAAGTAATAAAGCGATTTGATAACAAAATGGAATATAAGAATGTTAAAGAAACATACTATCGAAATTTACACAACATTTTTCAATCATGTACGTAATTGCGATTAATAGCCTCGGTACAGAAACACACATCTTTTCATGCAATTTTATGTCAAGGTCAATCGCTTCGACTTGCATGAGTACAGAGAAGGATTAGCGGATTTATTTCCAACGCGTTCAAAGACGCTTCCATTGCATTCATACGTATTTCTGGATATTTTTTTTATCGTTCATTTTTGTTATTTTTAAACCCATTTGTCTCTTATCTAAGTTAATATTTTCTTTGTATATTGATCTTATTTTAATAATTTTTCATATCATTTATGTCGCGCACATTTTATGTTTCTTTATAAATAAATCTGCACAACAATTATAACTTGACCATATAAGGCAAACATTTTATTTAACGCTTTTCGCCAATAGCGTATTCGAACTTCATCTGCTTTCATTAGATATTCAAACTTCAAACTATATGATCGAATGGGGCTAATTCAATTTAAATTTTATATTGGCAAGAGTCGAATATTCCAATCAATTTATATTATATGGGTCGCTATATTGTTAAAGTAATGAAAATATTGTTTCTTCTGCCGTCTTTACGATTGACAAACACGTGACTGAGAGATCGTTCAATGTTAATATGGTTGGGTTTGTTGTAAATCTTATTCCACCAAGGAGGAGAGCATTGTGGGATTGCTTCGAAAGAAGAAAGAAATAGCCTCTCCTAGGCTTTGTCTGTAATATTTGACAAGACATAGCCTAACTGAGGTTAATTCTGATTCTTTTAATCACACCAACGCAAAAAAAGACGTAAGATCACTCATCAGTTTCTACAATTGTTAATTGTGTGAATACACAAACGTATAAGCCGAAATATTCAATATTCTGAATATACATATCTTAAATTGTGCATTTTTGAAAATCATTACTGCAAAAGAAATAGCGAAAATACGTTAATGAATACAAAATTCAGTATAGTTTGCAAATATATACCAACAAATTTAACCTTTTATTTTAATACTACAAGATCTGATAAATTATATTGTTCGGTTGAACACCTTGGACGTGCATTATCGTCTTTCTAAGAACTTCAAATTAGCTTTTATTTATCTTAAGTATGTTAAATATCCCCTATATTTTATTTGGGTATTTATGAAAGCGAAACATGATACAATGCAACCTTACTTAACGATGACCGACGATGGGAAAATTAAAAGTGATTATACTATTTAGAATGATGCGGCATATAAAACACTGCCAGGTCTACAGCACTTACAGACTTATGCATAGTCAAGCGCCGATAAGTAAATCGCACAGCGCTGACTATTAAAAGCTATTAGATAAACTTAAATAGGCACCCCTTTTGGGGATGCCATGTGATGCCATGGTATAAAAATTCAACCCAGATAAGAAATATCAGGTTATAATACCAGATAAGAAGGACTGGTAAACAATCACTCCAGTAAGAGTGAACTCAAGCTAATATACAGACTGTTAATTTTTTTCCCTTTTTTTGGGCTTGAAATATACACACATGTTTGTAAAAGATTGCATGACTAACATAAACAATATCACAAAATAGACTTTCAATGTATGATATACCTGTGTGCAAATATCATCTAGTGATATTTTTATATCAGTTAATATTCGGTAAGTATATAATATTTATATCATTAGATATTTGAAATAGATATTAATTTGCATGTTGCAACCGTTTAAATGAAAAGACCGTATTTTTTTCTATATATCAAAAATGTACGAAAAATTTAGTCTCTTAGAGGTTTGTGGCTACTACATATCTCTTATACAAGAAATTATCTACTTAATACCAAATTTTTAGCTGCCAAAAACTGCCTAACGTAATATTATGAATGTTATAGGTTTAAGATCTCAACATTTGACATTAAAGGATTATGATTTGTATATTGTTTTATCAAACAAATCACATACCGGGTGTCCAGCCTAAGATGCAACGGCCCATAGCCGATTTATTATTGTTTTTTTGGAAAAATGTTTCAAATAAATGTTACCTCGAATCATATTCTACACATTTTAAAATTAGTTTCAGTAATGGCGGACTTCCGGTTGTACCGGAAGTAGATACTAACTTTATTATTTTAAATGGAACACCCTGTATATTGTTGTACTTTTGGATTTCTTGTTAAATTTAAGTAACAATTTGTTAGGCATACATTGGTGCTAAGTTGTACCGTTACGGAATTACATGACGTTTTTCGAAAAAAAAATGACATTTGCAATGTCTGCGGTGTTTGGAAATATCTCCGGAAATACAAAAATTAGAAAGATTCGGTTTTCAATTTTCGCTTAATCATGAAACAGTACACGTCTTTTATTTTAAAATTGTTGCGTTTAAATTACAGAATTATTAAATAGGGCTCTGCAATTTTCGAAATCTAAAATCATGGATAACTTGAATTTTTTAAATTGAATGGTATAGCAAATTTTACATAAATGGATGTAAAATTTAATTTTCTTTCGATTTTATACGAGTGTCATTTTGTCTATCTCCAAAGGTTTTGGAGATTTTTCAGTTTTCATGATGACTGGCTGCAGTAATACTGGCATGCTTAGAAAGTAGCCAACATAACACAATAGGACCACCGGAATTTTTTTCGAAAAACGTCATGTAATTCGGAAACGGTACAACTTAACGCCAATGTATGCCTAACGAATTGTTATTTAAATTCAATAAGGAACCAAAAGTACAATAATATACAGGGTGTTCCATTTATGATAATAAAGTTAGTATTTACTTCCGGTGCAACCGGAAGTCCGCCATTACTGAAACTAATTTTAAAATGTGTAAAATATGATTCGAGGCAACATTTATTTGAAACATTTTTCCAAAAAAACAATAATAAATCGGCTATGGACCGTTGCATCTTAGGCTGGATACTCGGTATGTTGAATATGTCAAGCAGTGAATCCCAAGATATACTTTTTAATTTTATACGTACGAAAATTGGTGATCAGTGGGATTCAGATAATAAAGAGTTCCATAATTCCTTAAAAAAATATGCATTAAATGGCTATTATAGTACAATTTTAAAAAAGTGGAGAGCATCAAAAAGAACAGCTGCTGCCTTCATTAGCAAAAATAAAAGTTGGTTGGAACGAAAATTCATTGTAGATATACCGGCAAAATTAGTAACGACTAGAGAAGAAACTCCGCAGCCATCTACACTGTTCTAAGAAGACCGACTCTAATTTTGACATTTCCATGAACACCGAAACGTGACGTGTGCAAAAACTAAAATCTGAGAAAACAACAGAAGAAATATTATTTACTGCAAAATCGATACTTCATAGTACTGGTAAGAATGCTGCAGCAGACTTAATGGCAATGGCAACAGAAACTCCAATACGTGCTGTAGAAATGGGGAAAATGATTAAAACGCAGTCAGAAAAGGGAGCTATTGTACCTTACACTTGAATATTAATACTGATTTAATACACATGTTATTAATAACATCTGATCCAATAATATCTTGAAAGAGCGTGCTGCCGAACACCTCAACCCAAGAGTTGTCATCAGAAGCCCTAAAATTGCTTGCAACAAATGAAACTGATGACGACAGCGATAATGATGGAAGCGATTTATCAGAATAATATCATACACACTTTATTTTTCTGAAGTAAAACTACATTAAAGTAATATATGCGTTTCTTTACTCAAGTATGGGGATTATAATTAATATAATAACTTATTTATTTATTATACGTATATCATCGTTATGTATAATATAATTAATTTTCTACAAATCTAATGAAATCTTGAAACGTCCACATTTCGATATTTCAAACCCATATACATATTGCTGTAGTCTGGCACCCCGGGTTTCGGGAATTTAAATGTGTATTTTTATTTATTCCAAATCAGCCTTGTCAAAACAATGTTAGAGTTTTCACTATTCTTATTGTTGTAAATTTTGCTAAGAATTTTGATTTAATTGTTTGTATCATTTTATTTGGTCAGTTGTGTATAGTTAATTTCATTTATTTGTACATTTTGCGTACTCCTGTATATAGTTTATATGCTAGTTTTTCCTTTGCGATGCGTTGCGGTCATCGCACGCAGATTGTAAATTTCATATATATGCGAATGTTATCCCTTGGAGGCCCCCAGTTCTTTGAATGATGGCCGTGTAAGTACATGTTTTTCATTTTTGTTTGCTACCATGTAGGAAATTTCATTTAATTTTAAATCTTTGTTCGGGTATTTTGATATTAATTCATCCATCAAAGAACTCTTTATTTAATTATTGCTGTTTTGTTTAATTGTGTGCACATTTGAGAATTAGTTCAGTAATTATTGTAAAATGTTCTAGAAGATTTCGTGTTTTTAGTTTAAAAAGTTTAAATTTTCCGTTTTCTTTTTTGATTGGTATTGTATTGTTAATCACCACGGTTAAGGTGAAGTGAAGCTTTGTGCTGTTAAAATTAAATTTCAATTTAAATTATATTTGTTTTCTCCACGTGTAAAATTTAGTTTGGTTTAAATTTCGTGACCGCGTGGATATTTTTTGTGGATTGAGATTTATCTTCTGGAACAAATCTTCCATTTTGTTTGCTAAAGGATTTGCATTGTCCTTTTTAAATTGTAGAATCTATGCAGGTTTGTTTTATGCCAGAATCTTATATTCACGGATTTTATTTATCCTGTAAATTGTTTCAAATGTTTTTTTTTCTTTTTTTTTTTAAATAAATTAAATGATTGTAAATATCATCTTAAATAGTTCTTTTATTTTTGAATCTGCCATTTCAATTTTGGGGATTTTAAAGAAAGTAATTTGCACGCCACCATTAATTTTAAAAAATTTACTCTGAGATTTAAGAATCTCTGCGCCCTTTTGAAGTCATTTTTGCTGAGCTAGCTAAATTAATTTTGTCATTTTTAATTTCTCTTTACTTATATGCTTGGACCATCAGTTCACAGCAATATGTATATATGGAAAAAAGATAAAAATACCAGTAACTAATCGAATTATTAAATATGAGAACTGTGTGATATTCGTAGAAAGGGATTTGTAATCTCTAACTTATACGTAAAGTATTTTTGGCCGCCTACAAGTCCGATTTCTTCTATAGTGCGGCGTCGTAGCAGGAATATACGCAAAGAAACTCAAAAAGGCTCTTTGGGTAACCTTAAGCAAAGACACAGTCTACACCGTTCACACCCGAAGCGACTAGTTTCGTAAGTGTGGACTCTAAATTGATTTGGGACTGTGTAAGCGCCTTAAATAAGGTGAACACCCAAAGGGAGTTAACACTGGCCTGCGTTCTTAGCCACTCGGGCGCCAGACAAAATTCGTTGGAGCTGGCCCTTCTCTCGGCACTACTAAATCGCAAATTAAAGAAGCCATCAATGAATGGATACGTAAACTGTCCAAAGAGTGGTGACAAAAGCCACTGGGATGGAGACAGGCAAAAAATTTCTAAAGGAACGGAGGCCTAAATTTACTAAGGATCTACTGAGTGAAGGTAGGGAGACTATCCAAAATTGATTGTAGATTGCTGACGGGCACCTCTAGACTGAACATAGACCTGGCAGATGATGCAACCTACAGATACTGCCAAGATGAGGAAGAAACACCAGTTCATGTGCTGTACCAATGTGATGGCCTGGCGAGGACAAGGTTTCTAGTAATGGGCGTGGAGAACTTCACGGCTAGCGGCTACACAAAAAAAATCGGTCTCAAAAATGACACGCCTAATTAAGGGGGCAAAATTAGAGAGCGTCTTCTAAGAAATAGAGGATAACAACGTGGTGAAACAGTTCCTTAGGCAACATCAAGCTTAATCTAACCAGTTAAAGATATTTGTTTAGTAAAGTTTTAGTAACACTTTTTTCTTTTTGTTACTAGTGCCTTTAATAGGATTATAAAAGCATCTAATCGACTGAATTCGTTTTCATTAAAGCACCATTGCTATAATAACTACGCGTAATACCTACTGACAAGAGTGGTTTTGTGTTGGTAATGAATGAAGCATATCTCACTTCTGTCAGCATACCAACAAATTCATCAATTTATATTTACAATACCTTGCAAATAATAAACTGTGTATATTGAAATTGCTGTTTCTATTTGCATTTAAACGTCAAAGTGGTGGTACTTCAACTTTAGTGTATTTTATCCTTGATGATTTCTACAAGCGAGATATGTCTAGAATCTAGTTCGATTGGCACATTTATACATATTTTGTTTTAGCTAAAGTGTCTATTTGTAATAAGGTACCAATCTGCATAGGGACATTTTTACTGTAGATTATTATAAATGGGTTGTTACTTATACATCAGTAGAATGCGGAACTGGCCGTTCAACAGTATATAATTTGTACTTGAAGTCACTAACGTAACGGTTTTTCCGTGCTAATGAATAAATTAAGAAAGAAACTGGCTTTGTTTTAACGCCTATTATTAACGCGATTAATTTTTAGTATCGTTGTTTGTTTGTGATGGTTCTATAGGTGTATACTTTTTTAATGTTGTTGATGTTAATAATGTTCATTTTATTTCTCATGTGTCTACGGGGATGTGGTACTTAGTTTGTATAAAGCGGTACCGTCAAAACCTGAGTGCTAAAACACAAAGCTATAAATTAAAAAAGGTGGATAGAAATGATCTGTGCATGCAACAACCACGGAAAGAAAGCAAACATTTAATTTAAAAATGAAAATAAACAGAATAGTGTATAATATAAAAGAAAAATTAGTATAGTATATAGTATATTTTTTTTTTGTTCGTATTTGTATGTCATATTCACAAAAAAAATAACAAAGAAGTTTACAGCACCATTTCATTTGGCCTATTGGACATGGCTGCGATGGACGAAATGGAGAGGAAACCTCGATAAGGACGCTAAGTCCATTCTATGTATTCTTTAAAACTATAGAAGATATTGAATATTGAAAATTTATATACTAACTTTAATAGTCTTCTGTTATCGGTGATGCATTTTATTCCATTGGCTAAGGAAATATATGCAATTATGGATTTATAATATTCTCCTTGTTCATATATTGTTAATCTATGCTTCGGCACAACAAGATATACAAGAATATCCAGTAAAACAGTATTACAAATACGAGGTATACACGACGTATTGCTTATTTATTGATCTATTATTGTGGTTTTTCCGATAAAAGTCCAATACTGTTCGGGCGGCTGTGAAAGCTGCAGCATTCCGACATGTTGTTTGAACAGAAAATAAACTTTAAAGTATTTATTAATATTTTTCTTTCAAAATAAAAAAAATCTTTTCTTCGAGATTTAAAAATCTGCAAAATTATTCCATGTCATTAGCAATTTTTGCTGGTATTGCTAAATTTTGTAGTCGTTCTTCTCCAGTAGAATTTATTAATATTATAATATTTTTTTATTATTTTTAATTTGTAGAAAGATCTTTCCGGCGTAGCCACGGTAACTTATAAAAACACAGCGGTATCATTTGAAAAACTCGAGACATTCAGCTATCAATAGCTCCACATTTTTTTTTTTTATTTAAAGTTGTTACAATTTCTTCCACCACACAGAAAAAATATTTGTTCAATTATCCGGATAATTTAATTGGAGCGTTTGAGCAGATTTCAAATTTCTGTCTCACTTAATTCTATTAATTCTGCAGGGAGCAGAAACAAAAATGAATTTGTTTTGTCATTTATCCTTTGGAACCCTTTTCTAGATTTGATTAATAACATCTGTAGAATTTTGTAAATGCGTTCGTGCTGGATTTATCACTTCTACGTTGATGTACTTAAATAACAACACACACAAAACACTTTTTTTTTGTAATTTCATATATTTAGATAGTAAGATATTTACAAATGTATTCGTCGTTTGAAATGTTGCAGCAGAACTGCTTATTACAATATGGTTTTGAACTAGTAGTCCCTTGTTATACTGACCATTTTCCCTTGGTGGGGTTACAAACGTGATTGCGTGTGGTGTACAAAGGAACTCTAGTGGTCGTAAATTGCAAATGAAGAGGGTGTCTGACAGAATAAAGAAAGAATCGAAAAAGGGAAAGATGTCTTCACTATTAACTTCTTAGAACTGCAGGAACTTAAATCTAAATATGGGGACGTAACAAAACTAAATACGGAGTCGGGTAAGGACAAAACAAATGTATATAATTCTGTTCTAAACAACAGCTAAAACCTTCATAAACAAATTTACCCGGAAAAGATTTGACAATTTGTCAAAATGTGTTCAAATTTTTAGTACTTTTTGGCTTTTCCAAAAAAAAAAGGTAGAGTAATATTCCGCTTACCTGTTATATGAACTACTTTATTTTTTAAAAAGATTTCATATTTCTATAGTGTTGCAAGTTCTTATTTGTTTGTAAAGATTTTCCAGCCGTCAAAAGCACTTTTTGATTGTAATGACTTAGAAGGAAAACAAATTCAAATCTACTCATTTCTTTTATAAGCCTCAATGCTTTTAATACATCAACAAAATGTAATTTAATTGCTGCAAGTGAAGGGTATCTTCCGGCCCACGTGTGCGATTCAGTTTTTTTTCATGTGTTTTTGTGATTTTTCTGAAGAATTTCGGTAATGTCCCACCTCTTAATATTATTACCAAAAAATGTATAAATATTTTTTACAGTTGTAAAGAATTCAGAAACATCGTTACCACTTTTGGCAGCGCCATGAATAATTAAATTTAAATTATCAGATACGCAAAGAATGTACACTTCTCACAGGAAAAATCGGGACACCAGCAATCGCGAATTTGAAAATTTCTTGGGTGTAAATGCAGCTTTAAACAGAAATATAAATGTATAGAGAAAAAAAGGTTTATACACTGAATAAACACATTGGAGTTTCGGCGGCGGCGTTTCCTTTAGAGATACCGAATACGGAAATATTCATGCAAAAAAAAAATACCTAACAACAAAAAAGCCTCTTGAATAGACGGCTTCATTTAGAAATATAGTATATCTATTTAACTTATTTGATGTTATGTAGTGATAATTCTTTTTTAAGAAAACATATGGCGATTGATTTTGAAATTATATTACTTGTTAGTGCTGCTTTGATATTAGTCACTTAGTTCGATTTATGCGCGCAAATATAACTTTAGCAATAGACAATCAATCAGTCTCCTTAGTTTCGTGAAAGTGTGATTTTCATAGATTTATTGATTACACAATTATTGATGTATTAACTATTATTGTTGGTTAATATTCTTAAATATTCTTGAAGCAATTAAGTTCCCAAAGAAATTATTTATTTTATTAACCCTACGTTTATTGTATCTTCAAGAAACATATTGCAGCTATGGTCTGCGTAATCCAAGGTCGTTCTATTTTCTTGAAATATGGCCAACGCTTGGTCTGTTTATAAACTGACTTTATGTAGCACAGGTTTATTAACAATTATTTACAATATCATTGCATTTACATACATAACAAACATCTTAAGAAAGCATATCGTTCGTCAATCTCAGTTAGTGCTAAAATATTTGTTTTTGGATTTGATTCATTTAATTTTAATATTTTCTCATTTCTACTGCCTGGAGCTGTGCTACAGACCAAAAGTGTTTCAATAAAATAGAATAAAGATAGTGGATTACACAGGCGATAACTAAGATATATTTCTTGAAAATACAATAAACGGAGTTAATACAAAAAAATAATTTCTTTGCGAACTTAATTGCTTTAAATCTTAAAACTGTTTTTGGTGTTTTTTTTTAATAGATAGACGAAAACATTAAAGTAATACAATATTTAAGAATACTAAACAATAATAGTGTAATCAATAAATCTGTAAAAATCACATTGTCCCAAAAGTCAGGAGGCTGATTGATATATTGTCTATTGTTAACGTAAGTAAATAATATCAAAGTAGCACTAACAAGTAATGTAATTTTAAAATCCCATAACCAATGTTTTCTTAAAAAACAATTATCTCTGCATAACATCAAACAAGTTAAATACATATACTATATTTCTAAATAAAGCCGTCTATTCAAGAGGCCTTTTTGTTGTTAAAAATCTTTTTTTTCCATGAATATTTCCGTATTCGGTATTTCTAAAGGAAACGCCGCCACCGAAACTCCGATTTGTTTATTCTGCATTTAACCTTTTTCTCTCTATACATTTATGTGATTTATGGCTTTGATAAGTGAATATATCCTCTAAAAGCTGCATTTACTGCGAGAAGTGTACACAGCATTAGATTCATTATATTTAACAAGAGCCTGGATTTCATTGTATGATACATCATATTATTGTCCTCTACATTTGCTTAATTTTATGTTGTTGTTTTTTTCAGAAAACTGAATGTTTTGTTATATAAACCAGAATCTGAATGATCATGAATTTCGAAAAACCTAAGAAATGTTCTCTTATTTCAGTTGCAGTTAGTTCGCTTCTTAGGCCAATCTATTACCTTTTTTAGGAACCTACTGTCTTTTTAACAAAATTCTATTACAAATAAATTTTACCCAGTGGCACCACTGAACATTGCCCTTTTTATAAAGTTATATTCATAATAAAAAACGGACCAAATTTTTTGGTAATAATCAACAACAATCAAGAAAATTTGGACCCTTTCTAACTTTGGCTTCCCCATGGGTCGTGCGGTATTATAGTTTCTCCCTTGACTTAAACAGACTTGGCATTGTTGGCTATACAATGTCCATAAAAGTAATACTTTCTTCTCAACTAGATCAACAACCAAATCTAGTATTTATTTCCTCAAATCTATTCAACATAATTACTATAGCAAAACAGGTAGATTGGCAGACACCGATATAATTTTAATAAACTCCTATGACTACACAACTGTTGCATAAACTTTGGCCTCCCTACATTTTATTTTAATCCCACGACATTGAAAAAAATCTAAAAACAAAATTTGAGCAGGGCAGTTTTGAAGAATTTTATATAAAATGACAAATAATAAAACTTCTGCTATCATTAAGTTTATTGAGCAGGTAACGTTTTTCTAGTTCAAGTGAAATGGAGCATGAGCAAGTCACGTTCGCTTTGGCATTCAAGGAAATATTATACATATGTACATGATGAATCTTTATTAAAGAAAGCAAGGATTTCAATATTAATATATGTTGATTACGTGATGCTGGATGCATTATAGTAAAATTTAATATACGTATGTGAGGAGAAAGTGCGGTTTGCGTGGTCTGACACCCGCCAAATTCAAGTTCGTGTTTAATCGGCCGACATCTTCGTAATTTCTCTTTTCGGAGTCAGTCTGAGAGAGGTGTACTACTTAGGTAACGTGCCACAATTCTTTCATTGTGCAGTAATCCTTTTCACGAAAGGTATACGGTTGTTATTTCTAATAGGTGTCTTTAATAAATTATGGTTATCCGGACGTATCGCAGTGGTTTCGTGGTAATGTGGGAATTATATTAATTAGGTACGTAGATTTAATTGTAAAGACAATAATATTTCCTTTCCTGCTGTATTACTTTAGTACCTGCATACATCAATTTTGTGTGATTTAATAATGCGACACGTGGTGTTATTAAGGCTTAAGCCGACTTTGGAATCAAGCAGAAGACGAATATCTTTTACCATTTTACCCTCAATTTCTTCAAAACTACTCTTTGGATTTAAACATTTTGTTTTTTTTTCTATATCGTTAAACACATTTTCATCCCTTATTTGATAATGTAGATTATTAAGATTATATCAGATAAATAAAGGAATTTCAAACGATTCTAGTTTAGTGAAAGGTTTTGTTATTTTTTCAACCGAAATTCTTATATTAACTTCTTCCTTCTGTAAATCTTCTTCCTTAAATTAAGCAGTACCATTATACGTTGAAAAAAGGTACTTTTCAAGATGAGTGATGTTATTTACCAATTCTTCTCTGCTGAATTTGCAGCGAAGTGAAGAAATTTATTCGTCTTTTGAATCTTCTGCTTCTAAGTCTTTACCAATATATCTTAGAAAAAACGATTGCTTTAATAAAAATGATATTGGGAAACTGTTTACACTGAATTCAATATTGCTGTATGTGGAAGCATAATTTATAAATGGTCAAAAAATATTTTTTAAGCAATTCTTCATGTTTACGTAACTACCGCTCTCAGGAGCCTCAATTTTGGAATTCAGCATTTCACTAATAAATAGAAAAAAAGAAGTAAATTGTGGTACTACCTACAAGAAAGAGATAATAACTTTTGTCTGTTTTATATATTATACATAGTAAATTTAGTCTTTCTGTTTTATTTGATTGTGTACGTCATTTCTTGTTCTTGGAAGGGTATAGGTGGTTGCAGAAATATGATTAATCACTGTCAAAAAAAAAAATAAGACAGAATATAACTGCTTCAAACTTATTCCGATGGAAGCAAATAATAATATCAAATTTAACTAGAAGCTTTCCTTCATTGATTTTCATTTTGGAACACAAAAAGCTTCGTATGAATCCGTACCAAAGCTGTTATAACAATATGTTTAGTCAATTCCTTAAAAACATTTTAGGCGCTCATTATTTTTCCAGAATTTGAAAACCATAGAAATTGTGAAGTTGTTCATTTAGCTATACGAGAAAAAGCGGAAGAAGGTGGAAACAATGAAGGAAATAGTTAAGTCGTCTGTGAAAAAATACAGTTTGCTTTACCATTTATACGTGTATTTCACTTACTAGATACGATAAACAAGAAAAGGCGTGCATATGTTATGAAGAAAAATGTGCTTGGAGTGGAAGATAGCCTGAAACCACCAATCTCAAACAAAATATTTTTGTACTTAGCTTTTTCCGTTGCTTCCGTCTGCTGTCACTACATTTAACCATTTCTTCTTCGGTTTATCTCTTTCTCTTTCTTTCTGTATTATTCTACGTAACAAAACGAGAGCTCTATACGAGTCCAGTTTTTTGTCGCCATACAACTTTATTCTTCTAACAGGAACCTGGTTATGTGTAGAGTTGGGCAATTGTCCGGCGGAGCAGATACATATTGCGACGCGGGCCTCAAATAATGTAATATAAATAAAGCACATCAACGATTTATCGCAAACTTTACAGTATATCTGAGCACCATCATAATATAAATGGAGAAATTCTTTAATCAACGTTCGCACTGCGTCAACCGATGGTCTCCTTTTTCCCTTCTGTCATATTTGATTATCCGTTCACCCTATATAAAGATCTGCTGGATATTGACTTGCAACTCTACGGTTCATCTACTTTATTGAAGTACATGAGTTGGAGCGCACATTCTGAATACGTAGGTACCTGCCGCGCCGGAAAATTTGCCCAACTCTAATTATGTGATTCCATACACAATAATGAACTTTTATCCTCAACATATAATGTTGTGCGATGTGATAGAGATCCTTGCCCAACTGGCAAATCGTTAGGCGGGAGAGTTCTTATTGGAGTTCGGCAGGATATAATATATGATGTTGTTGATACGACTAATTTTAAGTTGGCAATTCCACTCACCGATGCTCTTATTTACATTCCGCCCAATTTTGCTACCTATGATCTTGATCTGCTGTTAGATATGTTAGAGGAACTTCAAGCAAACAAAACTGTTGTTCTTGTAGGTGACTTTAATGTATCTTACCTCCTTTATGGCTATTTTCAATCTAAAACAAGTTAACCATATAACAAATGCCAACGATAGAACTCTCGATCTAGTTCTCATTAACTTCGACTACCCCATCGGCGTTGAGCGTGATTCCGACCCTCTTGTGTTTGAAGGTGATCATCATCCTGTGTTATGGTTTGACGTGAAGCTGAGCTGCAGAGAATATTTGTCAACTTTTCCTATAAATAGCAATACGAGGTACAACTTCAGAAAGGGTGACTTCAGAAGGCTGTACACGAGGCTTCTTGCAGTAGATTGGTCGTTTCTTTATGAATACACTGGTGTGGATGAATGTGTAAAATAGTTTTATACAACTTTATACTCTGTTTTTGAAGAATCAGTTCCTAAACACAGCACTTCTGCAATGAAAATTTATCCTCCTTGGTTCACAAAATCAATCAAGAAACGTCTGTACTAACACAATATTACCATGGTAAATGGAAGTTAACTCACAGTAGATTTTACAAATCCGAATTTCAAAAAATAAGAAAATCTGTCAAAATCGAAATATCTCAAGCTTACCGTCAGTACGTCAATCATGTGCAGGAAGAGATGGTTGGTGACCCTCTTCTTCTCTGGAACTTTGCACGTTCGAAAACAGGTATATTTAGGATTCTGATGGGTGCCATGCAGGCGGATAATCGCAAGCATGCTAATCCGCAGGATATCATAAGCGCCTTCGCTTCGTCTTTTGCCGGAGTGTACTTGCCGAGAGCTAATTTTGACCCCTTGCCTGATACGGCGTCTAATAATCCATAGATAGCCCTTGATACGGCAACACCACACTATGAAGTTTATAAATGCATCCGAAACTTAAAGAACAAGTCCATTACTGGTGATGATGCTGTCCCATCGTATTTGGTTAGAGACTGTGCATGCATATTTGATAGATCAGTGTGTCTCATTTTTAACTTGCCATTACGAACATCTACTTTCCCTCAGTGTTGGAAGACTGCTCGAATTTGTCCCGGACTGCGCTGTATTGGCTTACGCTGATGATCTGATGATCTTCCGCAGAATCATTGACGAGATGTTGGATGCCTGCAGTCAAACTTAGACAAGAATTATTCTTGGTGTGTGGAGAACAAACTGACACTTAATACCTCAAGTGCTGTTTCGTATCTTATACGAGACGATAAAACTGCATACAGTCTTCTTACTCCATTGATGATAAATTGCTACAGAAACAGACATTAACTAGGGATCAGGGTGTCATCTTCGACGAAAAATTATCATTCTCGGATCACGTACTGGGTGTTCGAATTCGGCCTACAGGTAGCTGGAATTTAATATCAGAACGACTAGTGACTCCAGCAATATATTTGCGATTAGGTCTTTGTACTTTGCATATGTGGCCAGTAAGCTTGAATACGCCTCAGTCATATGGTATCCCATTTATAATTTCCATGCTGATATGATCGAACCGGTTCAGCGGAACCTTTTCAAGTTCTTAAGCTTCAAGCTTGATGGAATATATCCTGAGGGGAATGTAGAGTATTCTGAACTACTAACTAAGCATGGATTTCAATTGCTGACTGAGCGGCGGCGGCGCGCCAGTGCTTTGTCGCTGCGAATCTTGGGAAGCGTCGGATCGATTCTTCGGACCTTCTGGCTCGTCTTGGATTTCTGGTGCTTCGGCCGGCCTCGAGAGCTTCGGACACCTTCCTTTTGCACCACCCCTAGGACAAACATCTTGAAGCGAGCGCCTTTGTTTCATTGTGCTCGGGACGCTAATGTGATAATGGATGAGATTTTCAATTAAATTTCAAATATATTTGGCTTTAACGAATTCAAAAAATACCACTTAAATGTTCACATCACATGCGTTTTATTTCTACTTCTCATTACTTTGTTACATATATCCCATTACGAATTATCAATTATCATTATATTTTATTATTTCTTGCCTTGCCACGTTATTTTACTGCTTTCTGTACATTGAGATATATTATCACTACTATTATGTATTGTCCTGCTGGATTTTTATATCTGTTGGATATAAATATATGTATTATTATTATTGTTTTGGTGCGTCTGTGTATTGGTATCCTGCTTACATATCCTCCATCTCAACATCTGTGCTTTTCTAGTTCTTCTTTTTATGGTTATTAGTGCCACGTTGTCTGCATAGGCAGTTACTTGTTGCTTTAGTTGCTTGATCCTTTATGTTTGTAGGTACTCCGTTGCTTCTATAATACTAGGTTAAATGGTACCTATCGTAGATAATGAGTCCCCTTGCGTAACTCTGGTTGTTCCTTCGAAAGTGTGCGAAACTTTTCCTTCTGTTACTACTTTGTTTCGTATATCTCTTAGTGTCGTTTTTGTTAGACTAATTATTTTTTTTTTACATTGCTCCATATATTTTTTCTTTCTTTCTAGGTTCAGACTTTAATTTAGTACCATTTCTAACGTAAAGATCATGTCATGTCGTTGACCCTAGAATTTAGACAAAATAGAATTTTCTAATCTGAAAACGGGTAAGCCAGGCTGACCAAGATAATGAACTGATAACGAATCATTTTACCAGTTGAACCCATAATAATTGTGTATGGTTCTGTAAGGTGGAAGTAGTGCATTTACCTGTATACATACCATTGTCTACACTAATATTTAACCCCACAACACCCAAGAGACTTCAATTTAGGCTACAACAGTATTTTAAGCTAGGGTAAGAATGTTATTGTATAATTTTACATTTAAATGTAGGTATATGTCACAGAAAAGAAAAGCTTTTTTAACAGCAGTTAACAATAATTATGTGATACACACAAATCAAAAATATATGAGAAGAGGTACATTTTGATTTTGGGCTCCTCAATATAATTATGAAGTCACATTTGTTTTTGGGAATGAAATATATTCTGCGTCGCACTGTAGATAGTTCTAGGATTAACGATTAACACACTAATTCTTTTTATTAAATATTTGGGTAGATAAAAAATTGTAAAAGAAAAGTGTAATTTCTTGTAATAAAAGAAAAAAGAGCAATTTGAATAACAATAAATTGTTGAAGAACAATGATGTGTGCTTGAGCAGAATTTGATAGTTTAATTCACCACTTTTAGGTATTTGTGATCATTGATGTGGGCACAAAGCAGTACTATTTCTCTATTCCCTAAGAAATTATGTTGTTAAAATGGAAAATTTTGTTATATTATTTGTTTTATTATTATATTTATTAATTGTTATTACCTCTCAACGGTTGTAATAAAAAAAACTCTCTTTCGAGAGCATTAGAGAGAGTATCTGACCCAAACCTTCTCTGCATCCGCGATTTTGGAAATTCCATTTTGTTTTTACAGAACTTCCGGATTTCAATTATTGAATTGGTTATAATTATGTACTTTGGTGATCTAAATACCTACTATGTAGTATTCGTTCTTCTTTAATTTAATCAAGTTTTAGTTATGTATCCTCAATTATCTAATTATTTGAGTAATATTCCTGGTATAACAATGCCATTGTTCTGTCTTCTGTATGTCGGTAGAATTTCAGATGGTAAACACGCTTGGTCTACTTACATAAACACATATAATTGGAAAGATTTATTGTACATACGAATATGAAAGGAATCTAAAGTAGGAGAAATTATTCGAATGGATTTTTCATTACCATTAATGTTTGTTTAAGATTTTTTTTATATCTAATTACTTTTATAACAAATAAATTGCTCTGGGTTTAATAAAATGTTAGAATTTTGAATAAGTTGAGTTGTTGTGCAGATTTGGAATGGATTTTTCAATTATTTTATTTGCAACAATTTATAAAGTTAATATCACTAAAGAAACTGCTTCATTTTCTTTAAATGTAGGTTTAATTACCTTGGAGTTTCTCTTAATTTTTTATAGCTAATATTACACTATCAAAGTTCTTTGCCCAATGTATTTTATCAAAGATTTGTTCGCCCATAACCACTTATACAGGTATTCCACGTAACTGGTTCATTAAAAGTTTATGATGTTCTATTATTTACTTATATTTGAGATTTTGGCACAAGTATCTGTTCGATTGGAACTTCCGGTTGACCGGAAATGGATGTCAACTTTGTTATTTTAAATAGAATGATATATTTTTTTATTCATTTTTGGATTCTACAACTATAAATACGTCAGTTTTCATTAGCTATTCCTATAGCTACATGTTGCCGTTTTTGAGTTATTTAAGTTTTTCTTTTTTTTTTTTAGTCATAATCATTGCATCATTGAGAAATTAATATCTCGGTTAATACTGCAAGTAGAGACTCCAAATTTGCTATGTTATGAATGTAGATATAACTTTAAGAAACGGTAAGCACACTTTACATTCTAACATACAGGGTGTGCAAAACTGAGAAACAAAGTGACATATTTTCAAATGCAGAAAACTCAATTTTTTTAAATAGAACACCCTGTATTTTAATTCGGAATTAGGAAGTAAATATCATCCCCTATCACTTTATATGAGCATTCCCTATACCTATCTTTAATAGATTTTGAGATATGAGCGACTTTTTGTTAAACAGACTAAGTAGCCCTATCTTTAAATGTTTGTAGCTGGCTCTGAAATGGATTCACGTCAAATTCATGTATTATTTTTGAATAACCATACAAGAATATCTGTTCGAATAGTCATTTCTATTAATATTGCGTTGTACGAAAGTGTAATTACAATGATATACATAAACACTTTTGGTTAGTCAATGAATTTGACATTAATCCCATTCAGAGCCAGATACAAACACGCAAAGATAGGGCTACTTAGTCTGTTGAACAAAAAGTCGTTCATATCTCAAAATCTATTAAAGATAGGTATAGGGAATGCTGATATAAAGTGATAGGGGATGATATTTACTTCTTAATTCCGAATTAAAATACAGGGTGTTCTATTTAAAAAAAGGAATACTTAGTCTGTTTAACAAAAAGTCGTTCATATCTCAAAATCTATTAAAGATAGGTATAGGGAATGCTGATATAAAGCGATAGGGGATGATATTTACTTCCTAATTCCGAATTAAAGTACAGGGTGTTCTATTTAAAAAAATAAGTTTTCTGCATTTGAAAGTATGTCACTTTGTTCCTCAGTTTTGAACACCCTGTATGTTAGAATGTAAAGTGTGCTTACCATTTCTTATAGTTATATCTACATTCATAAAATAGCAAATTTGGAGTCTCTACTTGCGGTATTAACCGAGATATTAATTTCTCAATGATGCAATGATTATGACTAAAAAAAAAGAGAAACTTAAATAACTCAAAAACGGCAACATGTAGCTATAGGAATAGCTAATGAAAGCTTACGTATTTATAGTTGTAGAATCCAAAAATGAATAAAAAATTAGATCATTCTATTTAAAATAAGAAAGTTGACATCCATTTCCGGTCAACCGGAAGTGATATTTTGGTTAAGGTATTTTGCATTTATAATTCCAATCGAACAGATACTGGTGCCAAAATTTCAAATATAAGTAAATAATAGAACATCATAAACTTTTAATGAACCAGTTACGTGGAATACCCTGTATAGGAACAGTCGATTAACAAGAATAGAAAGATGCGTTAAAATATCAGTTATCGAATAATATTAAATAACTTAGATGATGGTTAAAAGATATTCTTTTTATTGTTTTTACATTTATGATTGGAAATAGTTGAAACATGACAACAACATATTATTCAGAACAAAAACTATTCTCCAGCTTATAATTCTCTAATTAGTATGAAACTAAACCGTTTTGATGATCATGCATTTAGTATTCCTTTTATTTTCAGATATATTTCGACAAAACAGGAATAATATGAGTTTATTACATGAAAAATAATATGAAGACTATCATTTCTATTGTCATGCTTATATTTTTCGTAAAAGGAATTAATTGTGGTGATCAGCATGCATCCAAAGAAATTGCAGCGCCAGATTTTAAAGAAATCCGAGGAGGTGGATCTCTTTTTTGGGGATGGTTGAAAAGGCAAATGGGATCAGAACAAACATTCATTGGTAGGTAGAATCATTTCATACACTTTTTTTTGCTTATATAGGGGGATTTTGATGTAGAAGAAAAAATTTGAGCAGGTGTTAGAGTATAATGAACCAAATAGAATGGTCTTGCTAATTTCTTTTATCATGCTCTAACACCTTGTCCAATTTTGTCCCCTATTTCTAAACCACCAGGTATAACACCAATATTTTGCAGGTAGATGCCTTGGAATTGGACGAAAACTGAAGTTCGTCATACCGCTAATCATATTCGCTCTAGGAGTCATTCTAACCACTCTTAAATTCCTTACACTTTTGACTTAAAAGGTATAGGAATCGGACTGATACTTCTGATAATGAACATAGCCGGATGGGCGGGTAAGATTGCCACGTGGAAAGCGCAATTGGAGCATCATCATAGTTCACATCATCAACCGCAAAATATACATTTCCACGTCAATAAGGATTTCGGCGGACATCCTGTGGAGCATAGCAGCTCAGATTCCGGTTGGTACGATAGGATATCTGATGGACTAAGTAAAACCTCGACTATGCAAGAAAAAATAGAATTGTTAAACATGTACAAGAGGTTAGGTTTCAACCTTGACGAGTTGTCATTGCGATATAGGTGATAATTTTTGTTTTCTTAGGACAAAATGTGTAAAAGTCATAGAAGTTAATCAAATAATAAATTGTTTAAAATATTTCCTCAGAAAAAAAAGAAACTTTCTTTATTTCTTGTGGAAATTTAAAAGAATTTTCAATTAATAGGTACATATTTCTTTCAAGTAAAAATACATAATATTATTTCGCTGGAAGAAATATGTATTTACTGAAAGGAATAACTCTTTTAAATAACGGAAAAGAAATTAATGTTTCTTTGTTCTAAAGTTTCTTTTTTCTTTTTGTAGAACGATGTAGTACAATAATTTTAGTGATGTGTGAATTAGGTGATAATTATCTGATATGTGTATTTAATAGTCGTGTAGAACGATCTTTGTTTTATGACATTTGAATCAGGGTATGCAGAAAATGCTTAGTTTAAATCCACATAGGTACTATACTTAAAATTAGATTTATTTATTTATTTATTATATAGTTTTATATTATTGTTACACATTCTCTTTCAAACCACAAAAACAATAACATAACTTTTTGACATTTCAGTTTTAAAATTGAAGAACTATTCTTCTGGTGTGCACTTTCGCATTAATTATCTCTTTTGAGCAGAAACGATAATTTCTATGTGTGTATTGAGATAGACTGTTCCTTGAATCATGAATAGTTACACATTTCTTCAGATTTATGAATTTTAGCATATGGAGAGGTTATGTAATACAATAAGTAAAGAACGACACAGAATGCTTTCTGTTCAAAATGTACTTACCTTCTCAAAACTTATATTATTGTTCTGTCGCCAATAGCCAACTCATCAACCATCTTAAAATTCAAATTCTTTCCCAAGTAGCACCAAATATTTATATTATTACTCCTTTTTATATTTGCAAAATATTAAGGCTATATTACATAAATGTTTGGGACTACCTTTACCTAGGATAAGGTATCAAGTTTTGTATTTTCTTAGCACTAAACGGGTTGTACACTTTGCTCACCTTATCTTTATAAGTCATGTTTAGTGGTTTGTGGGAATATTTCGTTCAAGATTGTGAGACAAAATTTATTGCAGTTTCTATTGAATATACTCAAAATTGCATGTGTGTTGTATTAAAGGAATTAGTGCAATATGGATTTAATGTAATCACGCAAACATCAAACTGTAAATACAAATGTAGTGAACGCCAATTATATTAAGTAAGTAGACTGTAGTAGTTATATTATAATAGATAGCAGTTAAAATTAAGACTTTAGGTAGTCTAAATATTTTTTTAATAGTAGAATAATTATTTGCTCTCTAAAAAAATCCGATAAAATGTTTTTATTACAGTTTCTATTGAATATACTCAAAATTGCATGTGTGTTGTATTAAAGGAATTAGTTCAATATGGATTTAATGTAATCACGCAAACATCAAACTGTAAATACAAATGTAGTTAACGCCAATTATATTAAGTAAGTAGACTGTAGTAGTTATATTATAATAGATAGCAGTTAAAATTAAGACTTTAGGTAGTCTAAATATTTTTTTAATAGTAGAATATTTATTTGCTCTCTAAAAAAATCCGATAAAATGTTTTAAGATATTTGTTCAAAGGTGTAACGCACTAGAGATACTCGAACAGGAATTAGTCAAATGTGTGATTTAAATGCTGTGGTTATAGGAAATTCAAAAGTTCTTTTATGATTAAAGATTTAGGAATAGTTTTGTTTGAGTAAACCGCACGCAGCTCATAGTTTTCAAGTGTTAATTGCAGCTGTGCAAATTTGTAATAAACTCAAAATATTTACTAGTCTAACTTTATTACAGAAAAGAAAATATTCAAAAAGGGCTCATACGTCCTGCCAATTTGCTCTTATCTGTTCATTTTATGTCATTTCTATGTGCATGTTTGAAAAGTGTTGTTTCTATAGTTGTATTTATCTATTTATTTATTTATTTTATTTATTTATAAAAAAATGCTATTTATTTGTAAATATTTTTTTTATACGATAAACAATTACTAAAGATTTCCCATTGTGTATTCCCATAATTTGTGCAAAATTGTTACATTTTATTTAACATGCCCCATCATACCGACATATTTTTATGATTAAGGACGGGAGACATATTATCTATATATTGCAAAGTGATTTTTAAAAAAGCAAACTTTATAAGCCACGTTTTAAAGAGCGAATTCAAGTCTTTTTTTTTTTAAATAAACGAATACCTACTTTAAGTTTTATGAAATGTGTTTCTTATGATATCTTTTGTAATTAGTGTTTTTAATGCCCGTTTTAATAAAATAAAAGAATTTGATAACAGAGAGAAATATACAGTTGTTAGTAACGTCTATAAATAGTAGGTATATAATTTCGATTAGGTATAAATAGGTTATTATGTGTATTTTGTTAAAAGTAATTACATAAGATATAATCAATTTTGACGAAATTTGTCTTGCTATACAAAAGGGAGCATAAACTTCATACTCTTGTATTACCAGTAACAATAAGTGATAAAATAAAATGTAATTACATAACTATAGGTACCCAACGTTAGGCAACACTCATTTCACTACATCGAACAACAGCCGAAATGTGAATTAAGTAGGTGTTGGGTTGCATACTTCGATATCTTGCATTGTTAACGTTTGATTATATTCTACCGATATTTGGCATGCACTCGGACAGTAAAAATCTGAATGTTTATATTAAACATTTAATTAATAAAATTATACAGTGTTGATTTCATATTAAACAAAATAAAAGGAATCTATTTGTGTGATGCAAAGAATATACAAACATTAGGTATAATTATGATGAAGATCATTTGTAACAGGTTTGATAAAATATTCCAATGCTCACTAGTCACCTCCGTTGTGCTAAATTGCTCTCCTAATCACCATTACGATTCCGAAAAATTCGAGTCTGAGTCCATTTTTGAGATAATTGCTAAATTATTAGGCATTAAGTTTCAATGAAAGTATTATTAAACACTTTTAAAACGACGCTAACTTGACAGTTCTCAAAAAATACATATTTGACAGATTAAGCCTACTATCTATCAAGTCACTCACAGGTATGCCTTTATTATTTTTAGACATTTAGTTAAAATTGGAGTGGCTAGGAAAAAATAGTATTCAAACCACGTGAGGAAAGTGCTATTGTAGGCCTTGGACAATTGCCCGCGACCTGCAATAGAGCACTTTCCTCCTTTGGTTTGAAATATACTATTTCTTTTGTTTTTGGTCATCTCTGATTCCTTCTGTAGGCGTTTCCTTGTGCATATATATACAACATGAATTGAAATTTGAATTGTTGATGATTGATTCGTTGTTCTTTCTGTTTCTTTCTGCTAGTGTCTATATTTCTTTGTAGTTCAATATTAAAACAATAAGGAGCTTTTACTGAGCTGATTTACAATCGATTCTAAATTTCCATGTTTGAATTTTAAACGTACCTACCTACACAGAAGAGAGAGATTGCTTGTGGATTGATGTTTCTCTTTCTTGTTTAACGTCTTGCTATTTTTTTATACATCATAAATCCAACACATACCTATATTCCCCCTGGAAACAAGAAAAAGAAAATTATCGATAACCAATGCTAATGTGGTCCAATTGTATATTCTAATCTCTTAGTCGTTTATAATATGCATCTGTGCCACAACACCTAGTATGCGTGAAGATTAATATCAACTGTAATTGTATTGAAATCGATCTATTTTGCTTTGTGGTATCATGGACACACCTTTTAATGATTTGGAATCGATAAATCCATACTAACGTTAATGGGAAATGACCACTTCTTTGTTTACAGATATTAACTAAGTAGATCTTGGTAAAGCGGCCCCTAAACGATCAATATTATGCATATTATTATTACTGATTGCCCTAGATGGTTAATATTACTGCTTAATCCCACTAAACATGAAATCTATAATGAACATTTCTTTTTTTTTCGTAACTTGTAAATAATGTAACATCGCAAACGGATGTGACATTTACGTGTATAAAACATACAATCTGAGATTATTATTTTGCCATGTTTTCACAAATATTGTTAATTGTACAAAGTTAAACGCTTACTTACGCATTTTGTCAGAAGTAGAAGAGGTTATGGTCAGATGGTGCGATTTTCTGTGTGAAGAGGTTATTGTGGTTACAGAAGTTACAAATTTGTTTGTCTAAATATGAATGAAGTAGTGTTATGAACAAAGTTTTCATTATTATTTACGACAGATCATCCACTTCGTAATACGACTCTTCAAGCAATCTACTTCAGTCATTGCCTGAATAAAGCGCTTACGTATAAATTAGATATTCCACATTGCCTTCATGAGAATAAACTTATAGCAACGTGTTTGTATGTAAACAATTTACTGTTTATTTCATCAATAAGCTGTTTACCTAAAAATTAAAATGTAACTTATTATAAAAGCCAAACCGCAAATGAAGCTGCTTGTTCCTGGTTTTCCATGAAATGTATCCGCTCACGTGGCGAAAACAATTTTGAGCATTAGTTAAAAGCAGAAATTCGTTAATTTGTTAATTTCTTACTGTAAAAAACTTGCAATCTTTGCATATCTTAATAATGTTTCACATATTAAGCGTGAGAGCTATATTGGAACATCTCAGTGATGTTTTGTGCTTAGGGGGATTCCATCCGTATCAAACAATGCCGCACTGCACAATAAACATTAAATCAATTTTGATTAATTAAATATAGTCTGATGCCTTATTTCAAGATAATCACCAAACCATCAATATTATTGCGCTATCCCAAATATTGCACAATAATACTGAGTGTCCAGCAGCTGCTTAAGCTAATTGAGCAAAACAATATATTAGTACTTCATATTACTACTGCTGAGGCCAAGTGAGATGATGCCGAAAGCTGCAAATTCTATTATCTATCTATACAATAAGTCGTAAACAAACAGTAATAGGCGAAGAAAGTATAAGCAGAAAGTTATGTGCTATTTTGCAGTTTGCTTTAGGAAAATAGAGGAACACGATCTTCGAAGTAGTAGGTATACATAGATTGATCACGTTCAGTTGACAGTACAGAACTTACGAAAGGCAAATACATATACGCTACTCGTGCTGCCAACTCGAAACTGAACGATAATTGACTAAAAGAGAAGTAGGTACTGCAAATAGTTTTATTATTATAATATATACAAACAAACACGCAAATCCACTTCTGGTCACGTTTGTATTATATTTTAAATGTGTAATTATAGCGTTATGTGCAAGTATGTGAAGAATAAATATTCTTTATTCAATTATTCCTGTTTATTCAGTTATTTTAATGGTGGAAGACAAGCAAAGAGAAAACGAGAAACCGATTGATCTAAATACACGGCACGGTTGAGCTTATGTGCAGTGGTAAGCAATTCTTCTGTAAACGCTATTATATGTAAGATACGTAGATAGTATTTCACGTTTACGTCGGATTATAGTTATTACAGAAGCTGTTTTCATCATTGCTAAATTCATAAGTATATGTATCGATGTCCATAATTGATTAGCACTGCTGATATTACAACAAGAAGATATGGTGAATATATTTTCATTTCTTTGTATTACGTATTTGATTAAACAAGTTTAAGGGAATTTAAAAAAAGATATACAAAGAAATCTCAACAGAAATGCATACATTTTCAACGAATACTTGAAAATTAAGTAAAGTCCGGTCAAAATAATTCGAGGACGTAGACGAATCAGGTGATTCCGATTATTAGATTCCTATTCGGAATCGGATGATTCCAAACCCGTTAAATTTGTACAGCAATTTTATACCGAATGAATCTACCGAAACTTTTGATAGGTAGGTATTCGTATAAATTGTGTGATTTTGGAAATTCTCAAGTTTCCCGTTTTAACTCGATCATTCTAAATTTGTTTTCCGGACTGACGGGCGATGTTAGTTGTTCATAGACGCTGTGCGCACTTAAATCACACAGTCACATTCACTCAGAGACACACAATATTAGTAATCTGCAAAAATGTTTATAAGAGAAAATTCTAAACTGCAAATTTAATATGATCCCATATTCCACCGCACTCCGTGTGAATTACTCCGATTATTGAAATCATTCCAATATTTACAACACTACTACAAATCACTTTACTACCTTATCTAGGTGGCCGTCTGCACGTCCTTTTTTAGGGAGACAACTCACGTCCCTATATTGCTTGTCGAACTATGGACTTTCTCCAAGAAGCAGCCGTTAATGTTGGCCACCCCGTTCACCGGATTTAAACCGCATTGAACATATGTGAGATATCATCAATGTTTAAGCTACATAATAACAACAAAGAACAAGTAAATAACCAAATAACCTGAACAGACGTTTCAAAACAAGCTTTAGAAGGATAACAATTACCCCAACTGATTGAATGGAATACAACTTGCCGATACTCTTAAATGTTTAATACATTCTAATATATTGTTTATGATTATGAAGGGTGCATATCAAAAGATGATCTACGTATTGCTGTGGTCTGGCACCCCGGGTTTCGAAAATTTAAATTTGTATTTTTATTCATTCCGAGCTATCTTTATCAATGTAACGATAGAGTTTCCATTATTTTAATATTTTATTTTGAAAAGATTTTGTTAATTGTATTGTTTGATGAATTTAAGTATTTAATTGTTCAGTTCTTTAAATTAAATTCATTTAGTTGTACATTTTGCGTTCACCAGTATTGTATATATATTTTGTTCTTTGTAACATTCGAGGAATTTTCTTTGCGATGCGTTGCGGCTTCATCGCACGCAAATGTTATATTTTATATACGACCGTGTTTTACCCTGAGGCCCTCAGTTTCTAGATTGATGTCGAGATGTAAGCCTACATGTAAATTTTTATTTCATTGCTCCCATTTTGCAATAATCCTTATGTAAAGATTTGTTCGTAAAATTTGATATATTTTTATCCATCTAGGAACTCACTATTAAAAATCGCTATTGATTTAAGTGTGTACACATATCAGATAGAAGCAGTTATTGTAATTTGTTTAGAGAAATTTTAAAGTGTAAAGAGTTATTTTTTTTTCGTTTTCTAGTTTTCAATTTAGTTTTGAGTAATTAATACCCGGATTAGGGTGAAAAGAGCATTGTGCTTGTAATTAAATTTAAATTTTATAAATAACCTTGTTTGTCACGTTTAATTAACTTTGTTTGGTTTAAAATTTGAACCACGGGATTTTTTGTGAAATGGGATTTTCCTTCAGAACAATTACTTTTTTGTTGTGAAGATGCATTTCCTCTAGTAAATGAGAGTCTAAGCATTTTTGGCCAAAATCTTAATCTGGTTGTTTCTGATAATGTAACTAAAGTTCTTTTTTAAAGAATAAAAATTAATGAATTGTTAAGTCATTCAAATTTCAGTTCTTTTATTTTTGATTACATCCACTTTATTTTTCATGTATTCAATTCTGAGAAATAACCTGGTTTGGAGCACTTTTGCGCCGCTTGATATTTTTATCCTTTTGAAGCTAGCTAGATTATTTTTTTTTCATTTTTAATTTCACTTTCATTGTTGCTGGGTACCATCAGTACACAGCAGTATGTAAAATTTCTGTAAAATTCATTTAAGTAGTGATGTTGAAAGCCAAGATGAAAAGCAGATTCTTCTAATTCTATCTTCCTAACACAGATATTACGCGAGTATGTAATAAGCAAACACCTTTAATTAAGCCACGGGAAGATTTATCCGTCTATCGCGTGTACTGATATCAACACTAGTTATGAGGGTTATTGCGCAAAAACACGGTAGAACTACCAAGGTTCCCTGGAACACACGAGGTGCAGCAAAACTCAAATAATATAGTTGTGGCAAGTGCTACTTATTTATGAAAACATGAGTTAATAGCAATACTATTATTGTTCTGTTACTTACTGACATATATGCTGTATGTTTAGATACAGTACCGGAATAGTCACAAGTAATACGTTACTTGTACACATATCAAACAGATGGATTACGATTATTACACAAGAATTTGTCAGGTACGCTAATAGCCGATAATAAGAGCCTAGTTACAGTAAAGAACTTGCATTCAGGAAACTGCGTTTAGTTTTGCAGGTATTAACGGAGAAGAATAGTTGCAAGTAAAACTGTGTCTACTGTAAATGATTTTTTATTAAGTAACACTTTCTTAACCCATTTGTTCTCAGTGCACCTACTGTAATATCAATTGAGTATACTTTTGTTTATAATTTACACGGACCGGAAATAATAATTTGACAAACGATGAACCGAATGAGAATCAAGAAAATGTGTAATTTGGACATACACTTGTTTGAAAATATTACAGGTGTTGGCGTTAATTATTGGCGCTAGTCAAATATTTAAGTGTTGATTTTCCAAATTTGCAGACGAGTTGACTACGCGCTATTTAATAGAACAGAAATGACTAGAATTTCGTGTGAATTCTTTGTTCAGATATGAGGATTGACTATTTTTCTAGACATTCAGAAGCGTCAACCAATCAGAATTTTTCCCTCGGATAGAATATAGAACCCCACATATTCTAAATACAGTATTACATTATACGCACAACCTGCAATGCAACGTGTATCTGTTTGTCGTGTTTGATTCTCCTAATTAACATATCCAAACAACCACCAAAATGTGACTGACTTGCAAGTGTAACCGCCTGTTATTAAACGTTAATTCCAGTGGGGCCATAAAAAAAGTTCCAGATGTATTGGGAACATCTATTTACGCAATTAGTTTAAGACTTGAATGCAAATAGCATAAACATTCCACTTAATTTATAATGGTTCTTAAAAAATCATTTAAAAATTGGTACGTTTAGTTTGAAACCACAACTTGTGAATGAGTGGTTTTGGCATATTTATAATTGAGAAAAAGTCTAAAAGAGAGAATATTATAGGCACTAAGAATAGGAAGTTGCATATTAAAAAGACGTTGTGCATTAGAAAATGGTGTTAAAAACACCAATAGATCGCATTAATTTAGTTAAACAGCTAGTAAATTGATCTAGTCTAGATCAAAAATAAAATGTGACTAGAAGTATTTTATAATTCCACGTGTCAGTTGGACAAAATAACCCCTTAGCAATAGACAATACTTGACTATATTGTGCCTCGTCAAATTAAAACTTCTATAGGTTCTCAAGACAAAATAACACGAAAAGAGTGTGGACCTCATCCTGACTATGAAATTAGTCAAAAAAGTGTTAAAATTTTCAACAGTGTAACTATGTGGAACAAATAGTTCCAAAAACAAATGACAAATGTATTGAAAAATAGTGTTGATCAATATATTCGAGGTAACAAAATTTTGGTGGAATAAAATTAGTTCTTTAATAATAATAAACATATATTTGATGATTATGTATACTTAATTTTGAATTGTATTTTTATCTTGTTCAGTGTTCCAATAAATTGGCATAAATAGGAAGGTCAATGTAAAAAATGCTTTTATTAATTGTTTATTGTAAACTGGTTTCTTTTCAATATGTATTCAATGCAAATGTAAATTGCGTGTAACCTGAAAAACGTACAACCCCATTGTATGAACAAAATAACGAAGAATGGTACAAATTATTCCACTTTCACCACACCCAATTCCTCGATGAACCATATTGTATATAGTTCAAAAATAGTTTGTTTTTTGACATTTTAATGAAACTTGTTCACAGCAATACAAATGTTAATTTACTTTCATTCGAGTAAAATATTTCTTGATTTACAAACCAAAAGTGACAAAATAAACATATGCTGATCTTTAGTCCATAATTAAGTAAAATTAATAATGATTGAAGCGTTGAAAACAAGCAGTTCTAGAGTC
>RXPK01002702.1:0-64402 GCA_004143645.1 Protaetia brevitarsis | reverse complement strand
TTCGACAAGGGAAAAGTTGTTAGCATGCTGTTATGCAAGGTGCAAGTTGCTGCAAGGTTATGACAAGCTGCATGACACAGGACAGTTTTCCAAAGCAAGGTTACAGGTTAAGCTTGTCTGTTAAAAAGCATGTGACAAGGTTACCATGGCAAGGTTCCCATAAGCTTGTCTGTAAAAGCATATGACAAGGTTGGTATAAACAATGTTGAGCCAAGCTTTAGAGAAAGCCTGTACAAACCTGTGATTAAAGTTTTGTAACAATCAAAACACAATAGGAATTGGATATTAATTTCTTCTTTTTCTTGGTTTCTAGGTCATAAAAATATAGAAATGTACATTAAGGACGTTTCGTTTTAATTTCAGAGCTTTTTCAAGATATATGTAAAAATATATAAATTATAATGGTATTACATTTTTTTTATTTAATAAACAAAACATTGTTTACTATGAATTTTTGAATTATGATTTTATATTTATTAAAACAATTTACTTATAATTTACACCATTTACAATTTATATTTTTGTATGCTATACTTGAAAAAGCTTTTGAAATCAAAGTGAAACGTCCTTATTAATGTAACATTTCCATATTTTTGACCTAAAAACCAAGAAAATGAAGAAATTAATATCCAATTTCCTATGTTGTTTTTGATTGTTGTAAGCTTTTATCAAGGTTTTGTATAGCTTTTCTCTAAAGCTGGCTATAGTCAAGAAAAGGAGTTGGGTATATGACCTTCTTCTTCATGTGCCTTTGAAAATTACTAAAATTATTTTAAGGAAGATATAACAGCAAACTGAAACCAAAATAAATTTCGTACAAATAAACTTTATGTAACTTCCAAGTGTTTCCAAAAATGTTTTTTTACAAAATTATTACTAAACAAAACTCGGAGAGAATTTTAGTAAATTAGACATAATTTGCGTTCTTTTTATTATTTTTGCATGCCGTCCATCGTCTCCTAAAATATTTTAATTGTTTTCAAAATCACATCTGTTTGCATCAAGTAAAATTCATTCAAATAAAATTAGAATTTCAGTATTTAATAAAAAAAAAAACTTCTACATATTTATATATACATATTTAGATTAGTTTTTATATTTATATAGAAACAACACTATAATCTATTTTCCGTTGCCATCGTGTTGCCGCGATTCTCTGTAATAAGAAAAGGACAACTATTAAAAAATTACACAATACCAGAGATGGGAAGACAAGGGAAACGGCTATCAGTTTTCCAAGAATCGACAAGTCGTCGTGGATATTATGAAAAGTAACTGTTTCCCCCGTTACTACAAAATACAAACTACCTTATTTTTACTATACTTAGTGGTTATTAAATAAAAGACTCACCAAAAATAATTTTAAGCATTTCAGTCTTCTGGAAAGGGTTTTTTAAGCTTTTCCCTGTTAGAGAATGATTTGCCGCAATATTGTCCTCTAGTGGTTTTTAGGGTTTTTGATGTCAAACTCTTAATGTTCCTTCCATGGGTTGATATCAAATATCGATTCTGTAAATTTTTTGTTGGAAATAATTCAATAAATGAACATGGTTTCGGACAGGTACACAGGTAAGAAAAACCGGTAATAATTTAAATAATATCAATTACTCACCAACTTTTTTTTCTCCAAGAAGAGTTTTCAACAATTTGATGAGTTGTTAATTCTCCTATTAAACTTTATTATTATTAGTTGTATTGTGGCAGTCTGTTAGGCCAAACCTTAAACCGTAATCCTTTTTAGTTTCTAAACACTCTGCTATGAAAGAAAAATTTCTAAGACCTTCCACATTTACGCCTTGTTTAATTTAATTTGGTGACGCTCATTACTGTAATCGGTTCCTAAAAAATATTTGATAACATTAGAACGATTTCTTGAAATAAGAGATACAAATATATATATAATTTTCTTATTAATTATAACACTGAATTTATATGTATATTTTTGAATTTATTGAAAAATCCTATTACACTGTCATTAAAATTGAAAAAAAAACCTCAAACATTTAATTATTCATAATTTCTGAATTATATAAAATCAAATTATACTACAAGCTATCTAGCTAGCAAATATAAACTATAACTTTTTAAACTAAATGGATTGGCTTATGCGCTTATGGTGTAGAAAATTAGGTTAGAATTATATGCAATAGTTGGGGCAATTTAATACATGTTCTTTTTTATTTATTGTAAGTATCGTTTACTACGGTATTCGCAGGAACGGTATATATATACGGTACAGTAGTAAATCAAATGGAAATTAGTAGAAAATATTTATACCGAGTCTGGCCACGCCATCTCCATTGTTTCTCTGTACACAGATTACAGTTCGATTCATTCGGTTAGACTTATAAACTATTGATATTCTTGAAGCAACAACGCATATCTAGTAAAAGATATAAAATTAGGTAATACTTACTTTTGCATGAAAGATGTTTTAAACTATTATACACTGAAACAGCTCAAACGAATACGACCCAACAAACAATGGCGGTCGATGACAGAATAGCGGAATGGCGGTTAAACCAAAAAAATCAATACTCGATAAATGATTGACGCCGAATCACTCCGGAAATACACGAGTCATCCGTACCATGATATAATAACTTTTCGCAACCTTGCATTAACCCCAGCATTAACCTTTTACTGTTTACTTGTCTGGACAAGGTAAAGTTTAGAGAGTGGTCAGCTTGTCGTTGTGGGGTGTGTATACTCAGTCGACACAATACGCATTCTGCTCAATTAGCCCGTTTTTTGTGATTGTTACTAATATATCATCTCTTCACTCTTTAAACTTAAAACCAAAAAAAAAATGTTCATGCCATTCGATTATAATAAAGTTTGTAAATTCACACCGTCACCCACGCTACACTTAAATGCGACACAAAAGAAGATACAAAACAACTAAAGATTTAACACAGTAATTCCAAGTTAATGAAATTATCTTATGTCTACCATTAATCGTACTCTACTAAGGGGAACATCTCATGTAAATCATTGTAAACAGTCGGATATAAAATCCCCCACTAACAACCAATCCATCTTCCGCGAATATCTCCCGATATGTCCTTTTACTATGTCCCGCTCATTTTACGACCACAAACTCGGCATTATTGGATGTTAGACAAATGACAATCGCGTATTAACCAATTCTAAAAACGTTATATGTATTACAAAATAAGCGCGAACAGCGCTATTGAACGCCATGTCTCCTACATGTTACATGTGTTCGACATAATACCCGTGCTAGATAAATCTTCTAGGGTTGGCATCGGATAGGTAAAACTCGCGTAACTTCATTACAATGTCTCCGTTTTACGGCCGTTTGTTTATAGGTGATTTTAATGGCGTTATTGCGGACATTAAGCGTTCTCGTAACCGTACAAGAATTATCTCCAGTGGTTCTTAACTTCGTTAGATACTGCATTTTACTATTGATAGCGTGTTGGACTGTTCAATAAAGATGGAAGATGGAAGAATTTCTGCTTTATTTGAAAAGTTGTAAATTAAAAATATCTTGTGATATTGAGAAAAGAAATTTAATTGTTTGTAAACTGGAAGGCAATTTCTTTATATTTTACTTATTGGTCAATTCATTCAAAAAAACTAGGGAAAATTGCCCCAAATATGTATAAGGGTAACTTTCGTATCTATCTTGGGGCTACTTTTCCCATTTTCTTTTTGAGTATTCTTACCTAGTTTTCCAAATATGTGATCTTATAGAATTAACTGTGTTTTTGTAAAAAATAATATAATAATTATTACAGCGACATCTACAGTAAGTAGATCACACTATAATAGATAGATACAGTAAATACAAGATTGACCATTTGGAAGTTACTAAGGAAAAAAGGAACAATAAAAATTCATTATTAACCGAAGAATAATTTGTTCAAAACTCAAGAAAAAATCCTAAATATCAGTGGCGGCTGGTGGTCGGAAACGTAGGGTGTTCACAAAATCAAGAACATGCAAATTTTTAACTAAAATCCAATCATTTTTTTCGTACATGTCCTTATTAAATTTTCTTGTAAAGTCTCTAAATTTGCCCTTTGTAGTTTGCGTCAAATTAAGTTCTGGTTTTGGTCTGCCCATACTTTTAACTTGAATTTTTTGTTATTAACTAAACGAATTAAAATTGTCTTTCAAATATTGCACAGTAAAACTGTTCGCATCCATAGTTCTTATTTATATATTGTTTAGTGTTTACTTACAATACTACTTTGTTTGTTTTGTGTACATTTCATTATCTTTTTTACGTATATACTGTATATTTCATGTCATTACTTTTTTTACGTACCATATATATTCTTTTTATTTGTCGGCTGCGCTGTTGCCAATTTATTTTTGTTTTTCTAAAAAAATCAATTATTATTTGTATCTTTGCGGGAAATGTACGTTTTTTTGGGAACAGTTAAAGATTTACGAGTTTGAGTTTGTGATTTTATGTGCGCGGGTTTAATAAACGTATTGCTGTAGGTGAAGTATCTCAAACGAAAATTTAAATCAGTGTTTTAAATAAAATAGATCGTTTTTTTTTAACAAATATATTGTCTAATTTCCTTTTTTTTTACAAAGTTAAATTTAAGATATTTATAAATTAACACTAAGTATTTAAACTGTTACAACCATGATTATTGTGTTAATTATATCAACTTTTATCATCTACAATTCTTTGAAAATCTTATACCTAAAACTAAAATATAAAATTAAATTTAATACGGACCTGTATTAATTACGCATCTAAACTGCACGAGTATGGTTAAACATTGAGCAACAAATTAATTTTTAAATTCCAAGCAAAAGAAAACAACACATGTGAGCCACCCCGATATCTATATCACACTGGCTCTCTCGCTCGCACATACATACGAAGCAGAGAACCAGAAAACAAACAAAAAACCTGGAAACAAATCCGTCCAATACGGAAAAATATAGCAATAGTGAAATAAATAATATAATGTTATATATAGTCACGAAAATTCTGTTAAAACTTAAAGTATAAAGAAATACACCGTTATCCTAAAATATCAAAACAACTTTCAAATGAAATTAATATTAAATTAAGAAATTTATTCAGATAATTGTTTTTTTTTTAATAAAAAACTACAGCAGTATGTTATTTTGTCACGTGCCGTTTTTAGAGTCAATTAATTTGCGTTATTTTAAGTTAAATTTATGAATTATAAATTATTAATTTAGCTTTTTGAATTAATTGTCTCAGTAATTGTACATAGTGTAATTGTAATTCCGTTTTTGTGACATGGTTAGTTCGAGATCCTCCTCACCGCGCGCCGTCCGCGAAGCATCGTCCCCACACGCTACGAGGTCTGTTTACGCAGAATCCGACTCCCACTCGCGACCGCGTAGCAGGGATAGTCTGAGGGCTATAAAAGCGGCCGCGAAACACGCACTCGGCAGAGAGTGACATCCGCTCTCTCTGCTAAGCTGAGCGTCGGCTGACAAGCTGATCTCGCATAGTATCCGTTTCCAGGTATTACGTTGCGAGCGTCGTCCTTAAGGGTGTACCTCACGTAATCACCGTCCGTTCCGTAAATTACGTTGCGAGCGCCGTTCTCAGGAGTGTGCCTCACGTAATATCCGTCCGTTTCCGTAAATTACGTTGCGAGTGTCGTCCTTAAAGGGTGTACCTCACGTAATCACCGTCCGTTTCCGCATATTACGTTGCGAGTGCCGTTCTTCGGGGTGTGCCTCACGTAATATTCGTCCGTTTCCGTATGTTACATTGGAGTGTCGGCTAATTGCTGATCTCATGTAATTTCCGTTCTTGTGTACACAATTCCGATGTTAATTTGTAACGCGAATTGTCACTTTTAATTACCGCTTTTCCGAATTAAAAGTCACTACACAAGTCACGCCAAGTTATTGCTGATTTACACGGTCGCACTAGTTATTCTCCGATAGTTGTAGACCGCGAGCTTACCGTTTTAATTATTTTTGAAAGCGCGAACTCACTAGTTCGATTACCGCCCTTTGTTTATTCCGCACACGTTTAGATTCACCGGCGACGAATAATTAATTTCATATTGTTATTGTTTGTTTTCATGGCACGTATTTTTGCATTTTACTATTGTTCAGTTTAATATTTACACGAGAGTACATACAGTTTTATTTGTATATTTATATGTAAATATAGAACTCACCTGTTTACATCTGTGTATCTCTTTTTTTTGTCCAACCACTTGTTTTGCGAAATAAACATTCTTGTATTTAAAGCAATTATTTCACTGTATCACCGAAAGTTGCGTATAAAGTAGGTAAGAACCCTGATTTCACTCCGACATTGTTGCTACCTCATTAGGGTTAATTTTAAATAATTATTTGTCACGTCAAAACATATACGCAACGAGGAATATTGAAAGCGCGACGCGCAGGACTGTTTGAGGACGCTTCTATCATCGCTATTACTTCAGCTGTTCACCGCTCAACGTCATCAACCGTGTTATAGGCAACCACTTTAGCGCGCGTTCGAAGATTTGAGATAGAGAGAGTAAGAGTAGCTAATTAACGAACAGGTAGTAGCGTCAGCAAATCTTTAGCAGAAAGAAAGCACGTGATAATTTAATAAATTAAAATAATTACGCACGCTTGGTTTCATTATAAAACTGTCACCAACAAACAGTATTAGTTCTTAAGGTAGTTATGACCTGTGAACGGTGAGTCATTCATAAACAAAACATATATAATATAGTTTATACGTAAAACACGATATCTGAACATTGATGTAGATCGATTTATTAACGTGACACAGGAGCACACTCAATTTGTGCACCGTTCATATGGAATCTGCCGTATCCCTCCCCACCTCCGCTACGTCCTTTATGCGGCTAGGCATTGGATAAAATCAACGTAGTCCCGCCTACTCGGCGCACTTGCTCCTTCGTCGGTCGCTTGCTCGCAATGTACATACATATGTATAGAAAGGAACGTTGCGTCGTTTATTCGCTTCGCTGCGTTATATTTCACGAATATATTAAGATCGAGCAATAGATTTTATTAGTTTGCAAATCGACGATTTGTTTAGGGGGTTCACATGCTCATGTGCTCCTATACAGAAACCGCCACTGCTAAATATATATATCCAAAATTCCTTTCTCCAATACAAACATTCATTATTTCGTACTTTCCTCCGATATTGACAAATACAAACTTATGGTAATCTACCTTTAATCTTCCCTGCTCCCTCAACCACAATGCGTCGCGATTATACCTTCGATAATAAATCGGAAACCATACCCGCTTCCCATTCATCTTCTCGGCCGTTCCGTCGGCGTAAGTCGGACTTCTTCTGATGCAATTATCAGATGTACTACAGCCGATAATACTCGGCTAAGAACCAGTTCAACAAGCGCGCAATAAAAGGGGGCTGGCCCATCGGACACCGACTGCACACAACACCGAACGGTCTGCTTGCTGTCCCACGTCATTCGCCAGAAAAAAGGGCAAAACGAAGCGAAGTTAGCGAGCAGCCGCGGTATACAGTCAAGTGCAGAAATAATACAGAGTCTGCATATTAGTATTGGCATTGTTTAAATATATCTAGTTAGTCAACGTAATGCATTGTACGAAAAATAAAGTATTGCTCAGGGAAGTGGTGCACTCTATCGGTGAATGTAAATTGATTTGAAAACGCGATAAATATAACAGGTATCTCGGTCAGAGAGAGAGAGACAGATTTCTGTGTTCTATCAATCTGCGGAAACGACGGAATTCCGTATCGGTGTGATGTGTGATTCACTCGCATTGGCGAATTGTGTGGCCTGGGGAAAAGGGAGGGTGGATGCACGATGACGCTATGATGACGTACCTCGCGATAATTCTCGTGTTTGTTTACATTAGAAGGTTAGTATTCTGAGGTATTCTGTTATAAATATAAAGAAATTGAAAGTATATTGCAAGGCACGTTCTTGTTGACAAAACATTAATTGAACAATTTTCTAAATTGAGGTTTTTTCTTTTAAGAATAAAATATTTAAACTTAAAACAAAAAAATCACTGAAAAGAGAAAAGTTAAATCTAAAGGAACGAAAATGTGCCGAGAAAAAAAACATAAAACTACTTCTCAATTTTTTTCTTAGTTTTTAAATTAATAAGTTGTTTTTTTTAACTTAATTTACTTATGTTTATGATTATATAATAATCAGAAAGTGTTTGTTTTATTAAGAAGAATAAGTATTTAGTTTGATAATATATAATCTGTAGTTCGATAGCCTTTTTATATTTAAAATTTTAATAAAACGCAGGTTTTTCGTTCGAACGTTTATACGAGAAATCTCTTCTCCTCCTCTCTCCTATTGCTATCTTCGCTTCTCCCGTGTATAGCGGTACTGTCGCTAACTTCAACTGGTGTAAAAGCGAAAAATTTGAAACTTAAAATGTAGCCTACTATAAATCGTTATTTTTTTTTTACATGTAAGTATGTACCATTTTACTTTACTTTTTGACTTTTTCTTAGTTCTAATTTAATGTATAGGTACTCTATGTATATAGTTTTTCTTATATTCACAAAACATTTTTATTCGATTTACTTATGTTTACTATTACATAATAATAGAAATTCGTTTTTTATTATAATAGGTGCTTGAAGACATTTCTTACACCGAAACGCAAGTCAGCAAGAAAACAATCCTTACAAAATTATAAGTGGGATTGAGTTATCTAATAAAAATATTATTACCTTCTCTTGCAAAGGCTGTAGCCAACATGTCTTCCAATCTTCTAATTACGCTAATTTTTTTGTTATACAGTGCCTATTTTGTATTATTAGATTTATTGTATATTATTGAAAATATTGAAGTCAGTTGATTACCTAAAACACTTATGGCACAAAATTCCGTAAGGTTTAACATTGAGGGCCTAAATCCACTTTATTCACGGACACAACAACAATTTTTTTTCCGTGTTGGCGGTTTTTCGTGTCTAGTGATTTCCCTAAGTTATAAGTCGAGTACTACGCTTTGTCAAGTGACAGGATGACCTTAAGGGTGGCTTCCGAACGGCTTGTCATTCGGATAGCCGTTCCAGTGCAACAGATAACCGATTGATTGCAACCGATAGCCGTTGAAATTCAGCGTTGCTTCCTTTGAGGCACCTTGAAGCTTTTCTTAAATTGCACCCCATTTTGTTACATTTCGGACCTTCTAGCGTCATCGATTGGGCTTCCTAGTTGTTGCAGTACACTTTTTTTTTCTTTCAATTTCACGACTTTTTGATTTTTTGGCGTTTTCGAATTGGAAATCTGGAATATTTTACCATTTGTATAGAAGTAAATTTGTGTTCAAATTCAATATCGCCATGTGCTTGCACCAATACGCTTGAGGAACCCTTGAAGGAGCCGAAAGTATATCTTCGATCTATTATATACTATTTTGATCTTATATTTCTTTATATAGACAACACTCACAATTTCTTCTAATACACTTTTTCGCTGGAGTATGACTTGGCTGGAATGGAATAAATTATTTTAACTGTATTTTTTCAATTCCTTTAATATCTAGTTACATTTACACCATTTGACAACATAATTATTTGAATGTTAATTAAAATAACCTTATATCTTTAAGTTATTTAATACTTTAAGCTATTTATTTTATTACTTTGAGTTTCCGAAATAATTTTTCTTATTATCTAACAGTTTAATTTTGCAAATTTAGCAATTTTAACCTTTGCCTTTACAACAAGCCTTCTTGAAAAACTTGTTTTGATCTGCGCTACTAAAATTTTTCATCAATTCGCAGTGTGGGTCAATGTATTAAAGTCTACAGCGACGGCTGGTGCATACGTCTTACGAGGGTTCTTACAATGATCGATTTTCTTCGTATCGGACAATAGCATACTAACTTCGATGAATTGTAGTAGTCCCCCAGGTGATTTAGGTATGCACTAGTCGCTTCTGATAGTGTATTTACATTCCAGATATTGAGAATTGAGAATGATTAATTTGAAGCTTACAATTAGTTTTTTTTTACTTCTTGGTGTACTTTGCTGTGCAATTCGTATTTATAGCAACATGTTAAAAAACTACAAAACGTTTACAACTTTCGGCGCACTTCTTACGATTGACGCCGAATCACTCCTGAAATACACGAAGCCACCGTACCATGATATAATAACCTTGTCACAACATTGTATTAACCTTCTACTGTTAAGCTTGTCTCGACAATGCAAAGTTAAGCTAGTGACAAGCTTGTCGTAAGCTTACATATTATATGGGACATGTTTAATTAAAAGGGCTGAAGTACATAAAACTTCCTTTAAGTACCGAAATTACTTGTAATTTAGGCGATGCTGGAATTTTCAAATTAGATATGAATGTAATAGTGACAGTTTGGCAAATCCGTAAACATTCCAAATGATTTTAGTACTTATAGTTACAAGATAATAAAGATTAAGAAAAGGTAGGTATAATATGTTTGAATAGTGAACTTTAGGTAATTAAACTAATATTAAGGTTTGCACGAACAATATGTTTCAGTAACTAAAGATAATTAATTAATGTATATTAATATATAATAAACAAAAATTCTCGTGAACAGATAGTTAATTTTTAAAACGGAGGTGACCATTTATTCTACTTGTACCTTCACTCAAATCATCTTCGTTATGACTAGCAGGCACCCTGACATGACGCACATGTAAGTTTCAGAGGCAACTGTTGCGGGAATTGTGTTTAGTTCTTGTAAAGTCTTCTGTATTTATTAAAGTTCGTACTTTTAAGGAAGCAAAGCATAGTCCATGAAACATTTTTATCATTAAAATATTTTTAAAACCCAAAATGTTTAACCCAAAACAAAACATTCTGCGACGTACACCCCTTTGATGAAGGAGATGTACTTACGACTTGTTCAAAAAGAACAAAAACGCACGCAGAGTCCGGCTGCTCATAATCCGCGGCTGGGGGGTTCGTTAGTTGATATTATAAACGTGAGGGCGCCAGCTGTGACTAGCAGCAGGGTGGTCAGGTAAGCAGGAGATTGACAAACAACAACAGTTAGCATTAAATGTAAATTTAATAAATTTAGAAAATGGTGTATATATAAAAGTGTATAAAAAAATTTAATATTATAACAGTAAATATAATGAAAATAGAAATATTGCATTCAGCGACAACTGACAAGTAGGTAATGTAAATTTAGGGTAATTGAAGCATAGGATGAATGACCTCCAAATGCTTGGTATGAATCGTGACCAAACGTAAACAAATGCATAAGCCTCAACATGAAATGACATAAAAGTCAGGTTATGAACGGCTGCAATACAATTTGCAGGCTAATAATTATTAAAAAGTTATCTAATGCAACAAAAGAATATGAAATATGAATACGTAAGTTGAAAAGTTCAAACAGTAATTTAAATTCCTAATAATAATAACATTTGTTTCAGTTACCATAACAAGCTGTTACGGTTTACAAGTAATTAGTCAAAATAAGGAAAATAAAAAAAATTGAGTTGATTTAAATAAATCGAAGGCATAAAATATTTCAAGTGGAATTAGTTACATTACGAAGCAAAAATATAAATAGGCGCACCATAAACAGGTGTATTCACACTTACAGGTAGGAACGGAGATAATGAGTGCAGCAATCTTCAATTGTAAATACTTCTAGGTGGAATTGAAATAAGGCTTCTAGTTGTCGATGATGGATGGTTGCACACAACATGCATTACAGTGATGGGACTAGACTGGACAGCACTGGAGGACCAAAAGCTTACACATCCTTGCTTCTTCGGACAGTGTCGATTTAAGGAATTATATTCTAGGTGTTATGGAATATAATATGCTATTCACATTTCTTGATACATCCCGTATCACTGTGGATCACATACACCTGTGATTTGACGTAGATGGAATTTCTAGCCTCGATGAAGTTATAAATCGTACAGATCTTATAAATCTTACAGCCTTTACAGCTTTTACAGCCTTTACAGCCCTTACAGCCCAAAATGGAAATGACAATCACCATGTGCTCAATTGTAAAAATTGTGAAAAAGGCACAATCAATGAAAAATACATTGCTTAAGGCACAAAATAAATAATAAAATTAGATAAGCAACATTCTCAAATTGGAAAAATCTTGATACTTACTCAGATGTTATAAGCTTAATATTTCACACATGTAACAAAGACAGACAAGACAAAAATGGCCAGAACTGATATGTCTGCCTTCCACTTCTCTTGAGAAGTAAAAAAAGGTTTAATGTTAAGTGATACCAGCTAAAATTTATTTAAATGTTAAATGCACTAAATTGAAAAGAGCACATGAATAATTGTCATTGACATTCAAAATTGAAAAAAAGAAATGTTTGTAAAATATCAATAAAATTATTAATAAACTGATTTGACTGTTTTTGATGATTTGCTGTAATTTGTTGGATGTATACACCTCCGTCCAAACGTCATGTATGTTACAATTCTTCTACGTATCTTACTAATGAACCCAACATTAAACCAACATTTTTATTTAAAAGTATTTAAAAAAAAATAAACGAAAAATCTGCTTCTATTAATAACCCCAAATATTTTGTACCTCGACTGTATTTCAAGGGTTGAGTTGTCCCCGGCCGATACATGCGGCACACTTCCCAGAGACAGCTTATTTGAATAACACAGCAAATTAAGATATACAACTTCGGAGATCCTATGTAGCTATGCTTGCTGCGGTCCAAGGACAGGTTGGGCTCTTGGACGGTGCTTGCTGGTGGTACCATCGCTAACAACCTTTCATGCGACCGCTGGATTTGTAAATCGAATGCCAGACAAACTTGTGTGTACCTTCGTGATGTAGTACGGATACTATATGGGCAAGTATGTTTGATACAGGCCGAGAAAAACGACTTCTCAGTGCGAGTTAAAATGTAAATTGTGTCATAGGTGATCGGTTTCGAAGTATGCATATCTATAAAGAAAAAAAAATGGTAATTATTAATATTGTGTGAGTGAAATAGAGAAAGCTTTAAATGATTAAAGTCTATTGGTGGAATATAATAACGTTTTAAATAGTTAAGTATATGCATATCACAAGTAGAATATTTTGTTTGATATTTTAATATTAGATTTATAATAAATACTTATTTGTCTCAGCGTAAGTTTTATTTTCAAATATAAAAATGGTTTTCGAACTTCTAGCGACATCTGTGATATAAAAGCTGCATTAACGCTTTCTTGTCGGTAAAACAGTTATTTAATTGACGGAAAATAGAATACTGTCATCTATAAAAATTTTATGACCAGATAGTAAAGTATAAGCCATAGCTAACTAGATGGCGCGCTAAATGTCGGTAATACAGCTACACGCCCAGCGCGCCATCTAGAAGTTGCGTTTTATACTTTATTACCCTTATTTAAATCTAGTCGTAAAATTGTATAGATGGCACTACTTGCAAAATATTTTTCTTGTTTAGGGGGAATAAGGTCGGGAACCATTTTCTTTTTCTTTTTTTATTCGAAAAAAAGTTTAAAATCACTACGAATTTATAAATGAAAATGTATATTTTTGAAAAATTTATGGTACATGGGTGGTGTTTTTGGGCCAATGAAAAAATAGTTAGCGGTTTGGCGATTGCACAATCTGTGTGTCTCCATCTTCGCTGTCAGTTAATGTGTCAAATTCTCAATTGTGACATTGTGTTTGACTGGAATTCCGTTTATAGTCCGTGTTATTTTTAAACTAAAGATATCATCGCTAAAATCTAGATTTGTTGGAAAAATATTCTTTAGCATAACGTCATCAATACGTGGTAAATTTTGGTCAGTAACTATTTCAAATACAGGATCTAATATAAGTTGTTTGTGTAAAATAATCTATTTGATTTGCATAAAACTTATAACAATAATAGTCCTAAAAAACTTATTTTATCAGTTTTACAGACTTTTTATCACTTAATAATTGGCCAATGTATTGTAATTATTAAATAATCATACTAAAAGTCAGTTAAACACTAACCAAAAACCATTAAATGATGCCTGATACATTGCAACACCAGGCTAATACAAAAATCGTGAGTTTTTTTCTTGGCCGAAACAATTGTGACGTCTTAGGACTTAATTTGAAACGTATCATTTTTTGAAATGGTTTTACTCGCAAATATGAAACCCAAATGTTGTTTTTGGCATTCGTCTTGATATAACATACAGTAAGCCGTTTTTTGCATAACTTGTTGAAGGACCCGACTCTTTTGAAAAGGATTACTATTCCGCTGTGTTATACATTTTATAATAACTTGTTGTAAATGAAAGATAGCAAACAAAATGCTCAAAAAAATTCAATAGTGTGAAAAGTATAAAAAAAAGTTGGAAAACAAGTTCACTACCATTGTGTGTAATACACTGCTTATTTATTCACATTTATAACTAACAGTTCCTTGATTGAAATAACTAGTAACATTGTTTAAATATATCTAGTTAGTCAACGTAATGCATTTTCGGAAAACTAAAGTATTGGGCAGGGAAGTGGTGCACTCTATCGGTGAATGTAAATTGATTTGAAAACGCGGTAAATATAACAGGTATCTCGACCAGAGAGACAGATTTCTGTATTCTATCTATCTGCGGAAACGACGGAATCCGTATCGGTGATTTATTGGCATTGGCGATTTGTGTGGCCTGGGGGAAAGCGAGGGTGGATGCATGTGACGCTGTGATGACGCACCTCGCATAATTCTCGTGTTTGTTTACATTAGAAGATTAGAATTCTGAGGTATTCTGTTAATATAAAGAAATTGAAAGTATATTGCAAGGCACGTTCTTGTTGACAAAACATTAATTGAACAATTTTCTAAATTGAAGTTTTTTTCTTTTAAGAATAAAATATTTAAACTTAAAACAAAAATCACTGAAAAGAGAAAAGTTAAATCTAAAAGGACGAAAATTTGCCGAGAAAGAAAAAACATAAATCTACTTCTCAATTTTTATTTTCTTAGTTTTTAAATTAATAAGTTGTTTTGTAACTTAATTTACTTATGCTTATGATTATATAATAATCAGAAAATGTTTGTTTTATTAAAAAGAATAAGTATTTAGCTTGATAATATATAATCTGTAGTTCGATGGCCTTTTTATATTTAAAATTTTAATGAAACGCGGATTTTCCGTTCGAAGGTATATACGAAAACCTTCTTCTCCTCCTCTCTCCTATTGCTCTCCTCGCTTCTCCGTGTATAGCGGTACTATCGCTAACTTTCAGCTGGTGTAAAGGCGGGTAATTTGAAATTTAAAATGTAGGCCTACTATAAATCGTTTATTTTTTTAGATGTATGTACCATTTTACTTTACTTTTTGACTTTTTCTTAGTTCTAATTTAATGTATAGGTATCTATGTATATAGTTTTCTTATATTACAAAACATTTTTTATTTTGATTTAACTTATGTTTACAATTACATAATAATAAAATTCGTTTTTTATATAATGAATAAATATGTAGCTTGGGGGTACAAATCGCCATTTATTTTTACATATATGCACCACTTTACTCATTAAAAACACCATACATGATGCATTCGCGCTCTTTCTCTTGAGCGGGTGAAAAGTTACGAGGTAAACTTTGGGGCAAATCTGTATATACAAGGTTACATCGTAACTTTTCAGCCAATCAAGAGAAAGAGCGCGAACGCGTCATCAGGTATGCTGTTTTTAATAGCTTTGTTTATTTGTGTGCTTGGAGCAGTACTACTGACGTCATCAGAGTAACTTGAGAGCGTCTCAGAGTTGGATTTAAAGATGGTACAAACAAACGCGCTCGATTGCAATATAACCTTAATTTTATTATTTACTATTGTCAAATTGTCACAGTTATTATGAATAGGAAAAAGTAAAAGTAATTTTTCAAACTAATGAATGTAGACTACAATAAAAATGCATCATATACTAGTATTTATGTACCTATCAGGTGAAGTTTTTTAAAAATATAATGATCGTTCTTTACATCAATACAATTGGTATCATTATATTTATCCATATCGTGCATATTTGATGGCAGGTATAAATCGGATTACATTTACAAACGACAGTTTACAACAACGATGTTAGTGCGATTAGGTTATGTTGCACAAATTGCTCGTAATTGCTCGGACGTCGGATCGCGAACAGAAAGAGGAACCTCTTTGTGATCTGGATTTGCTTGCTCTAAACAAACAGGCACGAATCATCATCTAAAATACAAACAAACGCGTAAGAGGGCCATCTTGTAGTTCGTAGTCTAACTATAAAACTTATATTTAAATCGAGATTGGGCACCAACTCGTGCTCCATCTCCGCTTTTGTCGCAAAATGTTAAAAATTCCGTTAACTATTTTGTCCATAAGGTTGACTAACTAGTATGTATATAAACAATGCTAGTAAATATATTATTATCAAGGGCCTAATCCAGATAAACAGCTGCACAGTTAAATAGTTGACAAAATATCTTTTCTAATGTTCTTATTGTTATCGTCCTCTGCGTTTTTTTTTTCAATCGTTTCCTACACTTGTATTTTTTATGAATATTTTATTTGTTATTTTACATTTAAATCAAGTTTCCACAAAATTTCCAAATTTCCGCGCACAAATTGTTACACGCCCCCAACAGGTAAATCAGAAATTTATTTTTAAAAGTAAATCTAATGTGGAGTCAGTTGCCAACATTGCTGAAATAGATTACCAATGAAACATCATATTAATTTAACTAACTAATTAAGATATTTAAATTAGTGGAATCTATAAATTATTTTTAACCTATTATTTCCACAGATTACCAAATATTGTTTCTGTTTTTGTTAAATAGCAATTACAAACACCGGCCTAAAAAAATATCGTTTATTAGCTTTTTCTTATTTGAATATATGTAAATATTATTTATTGTTACAACCAAAATAGGAAAATGAAAATTACTAATACATTCGTTACTAATAAAATAATTTGCTCTATTAAAATAATAAAAAAAAAAACACGTAATTTAATTGCTTTAAGACAATAATTTATTATCATTAAAATTGCTGCTAATACAATAAGTAATTAATAAAAACTTATTTTCTCTATTTATTTACAATAATGACTAGTTATAAATACCTCATTTCCGCCATAAACAAAAAAAAAGAACGGTACTCATAATGCTTTTAACTTACAATACTAAATAATAATAAATCAGAATCTAATCATAGTAAACGAAAATAATAATACAAAAATCATTACAAAGATAAAGACGAAAAAAGAGCTGCCTTTTTTAATGAACACTTTCTATTTTAGTAATTTTGAATTTTTTAATCTACTTACATTAAACGAGGTAATTTTTTTTTTTTAAAATTAATTTACGGATGAGTACATAGCTGAAACAAACCTTAAATGAAAGTCTTTAATATAGTAGTTTACCACCCAGAGGTACTCTAGTCCAAAACATCCCCTGGTGACATCAAACATAGGGCTTTACCGTTCATTAAGAATCTAAGAGGGCGGGATTTTTGGTAAGCCGTGTTGTTCCGTGACGTAATTTAGCCATCTGCTACGTGTTTCCCTAGTCCACTGTCTGGGATCTGAAAAACAAACAATTTGTTATAAATCTATAAGTCTAATTCATTGATTCGTGGCATCACAGCGTTTAGCTGTTTCAATATTTTATCACAGAAAATTGTGGAAAATGTATACAGTGTGACAGCGGCAAACGATATCTAGAAAAGCTTGGATAATATAAATGGATCGAAAATTTATTACCAAATGTGTTGACTATTTTGAATTCAAGGCGAAATTTTGCCGTGATAACCATAAAGATTTTACGATAATTGCAAATATAGAGTCTACGATACATAAACACAACGCCCATGACATTGTGAAAATTGATAGAAAAAAAAAAACATAAAAGAAACCAAAAAAAAACCCAAAATTAATCTGTTACCATAACAGATAAAAGCAGCAAAACTGTTACCTTATATATTGAGATAAATATTATTAAAAAATATTAAATTTACTTCAAGATAAGTTTGTTTATAGGAAAATCAAAATTTTAGTTGCCCAGACAGCAAACAAATTAAGAATAAACAATGCATAGTCCTAAAAGCAGGAAGCCAACCCTCCATGATTCCATCGATGGTTGGTTCTTTTCTGCATAACACACTTTTCAATTTATGGTTTGCGTAGATTACTTTACAAAGTTAAAATTCCATTTCCACAATGTCCAACATGTAAGTTGCACTCTTATAAATTATTAATAAAACCAAGTATTGAAGAAATCGGTAGATCTTGAAAACTATAATAAAAAAAAACATAAATCTTAATCCAGATGATAGATGATATATATCTCGATGTTGTATCATTGTATGCAAATAGATCAATTGTTTCTGCCAATAGAATTGTGGAACAAACTACCTTCTTACACACTCCAGTTTTTAGTCGAACTTTTAACATAATAGGGCTAACACTTTCACCTATTTTCAGTATAATAACTCTTTTTATAAATAAATTAATGGTGTTCCCAAAGGTACAGTAATTTCTAATATGGTTGCTCAGCTAGTTATGCAAGATCTAGATATAGAAACTATATTAGTAATTGCAAATCTTAATTTTAAAAATTATATTAACGATTGTCTTGCCATTCTTTACAATAGAAAAATAATTACTTCCTTTACCAGTTTAATAAATGTCACAACAAATTAAAGTTCACTTTGGAAGCAAAGGAATATAATACCATTATTTTTTTCAGATGTTTCATTATGTGTCCCTATAAAGAACAATAATATAACAGAAACAAACTGGTACAGCAGATCATCTGGCAGATAAGCCAATTTTATGTCATCTCAACTTTTACATTTTACAAAAATACAAAAATATAGTTGATTGCTCTAGTTCACAGAGGTTTACAACTTACTAGCTCAAAATACGGATCAACAATTAAAAAAAAAAAAAACCACATTTAAGAGAATCGAAAAATGGGTCATGATTCCTTTTATTGAAAACGTATAAATGAAAAACACTAATTCACACAATTAATTGGGAATAATATAGTCGATAAATGAATAAAAAAATGTTTTATTTGAAAATAGTAGACTACGAAAACATACCCTAAAAAAAAGTAAACCCATTTAGCTTTTCTTCCCCTCTTTACTTTACCTATCGACAGCTCGCCTGCGTGCAGTTGGTATATCTGAATTAATTAATGAAGTAGAGCAAAATAATACTATTATTTCTTTCAGATATTTTCCTATATTCTCCAATAAAGAGCAATAATTCAACAGAAACAAGAGCACACAGCAAAGCTATCATCTGCCAGATGATATATAGTAAATACAATAAGATACCCAATACTATGAGGCTACTACCAGATGCTGTATTTAAGAGTAAATTGAAGATTTTCTTGAGGGGAGAGCAGAACAGGGTTTCACAAAGTATATAGTAAGATATCGTACATACGAAAAGAGAGACGCAAGGCTAAAATATCATGCTACTGGAAATAGGTTTAGAGTTTACATTAGGCAGTTACAATAATGTACATATATAATTTAATTAAAATCCAGGTCGGGTTCAAAAACAAAATTCTTTTCTGAACCTCGCCTTGTGATTGGGTATATCCTTTTAAATACTAATATTGGCTTGCTTTTTTGTCTCTTTTGGATATTTCTATTATGGAGGTGTGTGTGTATTTATTCAATTGTGTTTTTCTAATTACTATTAAGTACTTTCTACATCGAATTTATGTTTTATGTTGTATGATTATGTACTTAGTATGTAAGGGCATCCAATAAAGACTATATATTATTATTATATACCAATTTTAGGTCGTCTTAAACAAAACAAGAACACATAAGGTGGGGTACTTAAATAACAGATACAAAGAACGAGTAAAAATTATTATTATTATTATAACAATTTGCAATATTGTATGAAAAAAGATCGCCTGAAAAGAGTTGTATGGTGATGCGGTGGCGTAAGGAGACTTTTACAGTGTAAATTTAGATGGTGAATAGCAGTACGAAAACATAATCTATTACAGAGATAGTGAAGTATTCTAGTGATAATTATAGAGTTGAAAAAACATAGCGCGTTTAGCTTTTCTTCCTATCTTTACTTTACCTATCGGCAGCTCGCCTGCATGCACTTGGTATATCACAATGAAGTAGAGCAAAATAGTATTATTACTTCTTTCAGATATTTCCCTATATTCTCCTATAAAGAACAATAATTTAACATAAACAAGTTCATACAGCAAAGCTATATCATCCGGCAGATATGCCAATTTTAGATCATCTCAATTAACATTTAAAGAATAATATAGTTGATTACGCTACTTAACAGAGGTTTACAACTTACTAGCCCAAATGCAGACCTACAATTTAAAAGAAAATAACTAAATTCCCATTCTTAAAGAATTCAGAAAAGACCGTAATTTTTATTATGGAAACCTGCAAAGGAAAAAACTAATTTACACAATTAATTGGTAATAATATAACCAATAGCGACAAAAAAAGTGTTTTATTTAAAAATAGTAGACTACTAAAACATACTCCAAAAAAAAGTAGCTATTCTTTCCCTCTTTACTTTACCTATCGACAGTTTGCTTGCGTGCACTTGGTATACGAAAATTAATTAACGAAGTATTTTCTTCCTTTTTATTTAAAAATCTTTTATTTAAAAACAAGAAACCACTAAAACATACTCCAAAGAAAGAGTAAAACCATTTAGCTGCTCTTTCGCTCTTTACTTTACCTATCGGCAGCTCACCTGCGTGCACTTGGTATACGAAAATTAATTAACGAAGTATTTTCTTCCTTTTTATTTAAAAATAGTAAACATACTCAAAAAAAAGTAAAACTATTTAGCTGCTCTTTCCCTTTTTACTTTACCTATCGTCAGCTCTGCCTGCGTGCACTTCGTATATTAAAATAAATTAACGAAGTATTTTCTTCGTTTTTATTTAAAAATGTTTTACTTAAAAATAGTAGACTACTAAAACTACTCCAAAAAAAAGTAAAACCATTTAGCTGCTCTTTCCTTCTTTACTTTACCAATCAGCAGCTCGCTTGCATGCACTTGGTATATGAAAATTAATTAAGGAAGTATTTTTTTTTCGTTTTTATTTGCTTTTATTGGTATTCACCTTTAGGTAAGCGATCTTCGTTTTGTTTGTAGAGCCTATCAGGTCGTGTCCATTGAAAATTGTTATTGTAGATCACAGGGGCGGACTCGGCTGTCTGCATTTTCTTTTGGAGTTGTGATAAGGTGCAATAGTAGCCTATCTTGAATGGTTTGTCGTGGTTTCTGTAAAAGAAAAATGGTTTTACAATCATTATATAATAAAGGAAGTACTAATAACTATAATTTCCTTTCCTAAACACGGTTTTTAATTAGCCTAATCAATCAACTTCTTCAAGTGGCTTAAATGGGGTAGTTTGTACCCATCTATAACACCCACTTGAGCATCAACGGAAACCTAAAGAGATCCACTTATCAACGTATATCCATTACAGGATGTGACATCGCAAGAAACAGATGTCTCCTTTTTAATTATTCCTTAAAAATTCACTGTTATGCATCAGCTTTTATAGGTCGCTTTGATGGTAAATTTACTATTTACTGCGTTGATATAATAGACGCAATTGTTTTCCTGCATCGTTCTCTTTAAGCCGAAGGGGTTATTAGGGATACGGCCCCGAGCATTTCATTTCCTTCAGACCTCCTGTTTCCTGTTTAATGGACTTAAATTCGTTTAAACGCTACGCGCTACGTTCTAAAGCGGTTTGGCCATCTGCTTTTCGATATACGCTCTTTCAGATGGATACGTTGATGACGTGAAAAAATATACAGGCGTGAATTAAAATACTCTTCACTTTCAAGGCAATTAGATAGTAAAAAGTCTCACGCCAAGAAAAACTAAAAACATACAACTGGTTTTGGGGCGTTAAAATTTGAGTCAATCGGTTTCAATGTACAAAGTGTCCCATCAAACTGGATTTCGAATTTCTCAAACTTGTGGTAGCAATTTGATTTTGACACTCGCAAAATAATTATGGCGGAGCATAATTTAAGGGTGAACGATATCAGCTGACGTACACGAAAGTCGCACTCTTTCCTACCCTCTGCCTTCCTACACTCTAGTTAAATCTTGACGATTACAATATATCTTTGTTATATGATGAGTAAAATTGCTAAATTAAAAAAGCCATATGTGATCAGTATAGTAGCTATCTATATTCAGCAATAACTAGTACACAGATAGTTAAGAATTTGGCAATCGCGGGCCGTGCATAATTTCAAAAAATTATTTTCTACGGAAAAATAGATGGTGGAATATACATTTGTTTTAACCTAACGTCACTGCGCCGCTCAAGAAATTGTTGTAAAATGCGCGAAAAGAGATTAATATGGACTTTTGTTATTTTACTTATTGTGTCATTAAGGTAACAAAGTTTTACTAATGTAAGGAGTAAATATATAAGAAAAGTACAGTATTTCAGTTCAGTATTTATCAACATTATTACATATGTTTCTAAATCAATATTTTAGTAATACGAATGCAAGGAACAGTGAATATTTACAAGGTTATATTGACAGCCTAAAAAAGTAAGAAAAGCACAACAGAACTTTATATTTATACGTATTTCTGTGGTTTACTTAGTTAAAAAAAAAAATAATAATAAAAATACAATTATCTGAATAAATTTCTTAATTTAATGTTATTTTCATTTGACAGTTGTTTTAATATTTTGGGATAGCGGTGTATGTCTTTATACTTTAAGTTTTAACAGAATTTTCGTGACTTTATTAAGGAAATAACAACTATAAATACATAGCTTGTTGCAATAACAAATGTGGATAGAATTATGTTGTTACTAGAACAATAAATATCTAACAGAGATTTGATTGATTTATGTTAATATGTTATATCATATAAAAACATATATATTGTACCAAAACGCATAGATTTATAGGTAACAAAAAATCAAGTTGAATTGTTAAATCCAACTTGAAAAAACATCCCCCAAAAGGAGAAAATAACTTCGAACAGAGTGTGCAGAATTAAATATTATTTTATTGTTACCATATTCTTTTTTATATGTCGATGTTTTTATAGATACTAGGGCTGAAATGTACATATAAATAATCCTGAATCCGATCGATGAATAATTTGAATTTTATCCTTAAAATAATCAATAATCCAATTCTGCTGCTAAGATCAGAGGTTTTATTTTTTATTTGTACTAGTACGGAATTAAATATTATTTTATTGTTACAATATGCTTTTCTATATTTCGGTGCTTTTATAACTAATAGAGCTGAAACATTTATACAAATAATCCTGAAATTAATCGATGAATAATTCTTTTAACCCTAAAATAACCAATAATCCTACTAAAATCATTCAAAGAGATTTGATTTTTTATTTACATGTTCTACCAGACAGAAAAAACTGAAAAAAAAACATATAATAAACCTAACTGCATACGGTCTAATATAACAAAAAGCCAAGTTGGCACCTTGAAGCAAACTCAAAAAACCACCCCTAAAAAGGGGAAAATACTAATAACTTTGAACTGAGTGGAGGGAATTAGTTCTTGATTTTTTTATAGGATGCCCATAATCAGTGTTTACTCACATGTTTTTTTTTTTGAACGTAATAGCTTAAGTAATGTCTGAGAAAAAAAATATTGAATTTTTCCACCCTTATGCTAATATCTCGAATGGGGTGGCATCGATTAAACTAATTTTTGGTATTTACAGTATGTGTGACAGTAGTACTCATTTGCGTTAATTTCAGCCCGATAGCTTTAGGGGCACTTTTCAATGGCTTATCGGAGCAGAGCCTTTCCTATACCAATTGTTTGTTTTTCTATATCATTGCATTGTATTGTAGCAATCATTTTAACGAATTGTTGCCCATTAATTTTTATTATGCTATTTCTAATTTTTATATTTTTTTAAAGTTATTTGCTACGGTAGATACCATTTTCAATATGCAGAGTTTTTTTACATAATTATAGACTAAATTAGTTTCACAGTTTGATAATTTTTAAACAGATTTACAATTTTATTCCGTAACCTTTACATATATCCATATAACATAATAAGCTTTTATTTATTAACCGCTTATAAATTTAGCTTTAATATTAATTAGTACCTAACTATTATATTTTATAATGGAATTTCTATTGTTGTAGGTACACTTTCAGCTAGTCTGTTTAGAACTGTAAAGCACGAAACCGGTCGCATATTTTATAATATTTAAGAGTTTGCAAGAAAAGGACCTTTTTTATTTCTACTACCGCTAGGAACTGCTCTCACAGAATCATTTAATTAGGATTAATTTAGTAGAATATGTTTAGTGGCTTACCGTTGCTCTACAATTACTTTATCTTCATTTAGATACATGAAACACACACTAAAAAAAAATGTTTTTAAAAATTTCCAATTATAAAGTTGTAGGTGGCCATATATTTTTAAGCGCGCTTTTTTTCATAGAAATAAAACTCTATCACAAATGTAAACATTCAGCTTTTTTCCGAATAAATCAATATTAAGAAAAATGCAGCTAAATATTTTGTATCCCGACTGTATTCACCCGAAGCACATCATCCATCCATAATCTTCTCCAATGAATTCGTATACGCCTAAAACAGGAAGATCTTCCCGCCAGTTTTGGAAGGAGGGTCCCCTTCCATATTTCTTTTTTATTATTATTTCGTTGCACGGCGGGCAATTTTTTAAGTCGAAAGTGTCCTCTTCCCCTTCCCGCTACCACCTCTCCCGGTAGCACCGGATTAATAGCAGTCAATTTAATTTTACTCGTTAAAGAGGAAGACGCCGTATTTATGATGACTCCGGAAGTCTGCTGAGAGCATCTCCTGTTTTACCCACTCTTTTTGATTGGGCGCAAACAGCGGCGGTCTAATTTAATTGTACCTAAACATGATAAAATTGCCGAGGAAAAAAAAAGGAATTGTGATATTAAAAGTGAATGTATCCTATTTTAACGAATTACGAGAAAATTTGGGAGACAACCGTCACGGTTTTTGTATAATGTAGCTTCAATTTTGAGGGACAGAGACCTTTTCGAAGTTCTTTTGATTTAAAACCAAAAGAGGCTCTGTAGTTAAATTGGTTTTTTATTAAGTATTTTTCCATAAATAAAATTAAAAATGCGATAAAAATAAACTCACCCTATCCAAAAAAACAAAATAGAAAAGAGTTGATCGTAATGTGGTGCCTTCTGGTGGGAAAACTGAGTATTATAGAGAAATTCTGAACGGGTGCTCAATTGGCAAATTTCTAAAAACAGATTAGCAGCCAACATAACCCTTATTAGATGCTACAGTCATTTTATTCAGTAAAAATGGGTGTTGTGCAAGAAAACGTTTTTTTTGTGACATTCTAAGCAGTCAAAACCTCATGAATTCGTTGTATGGAAATGATTAAAATATTTGTTTAGAAACACACATAATAATGTTACTAAATATTGGAATAAATTTATTTTCTTTGTGGTACTTTTTCCTATAATTTTATCCCAACTGAATTAGCTATGTGTTCTGTTAAAATTGTGCAACTTTAACAACGTAAGTAAAATAATACTAATTCGAAAAGGATTATTTATCGCCATTTACCAGATAAACATCTAATATGCGAGGGAAATGCTTGGTATTTACAACATTATCCAAATATCCTTCATATATGATAGATATAGAGACATGTTTTTTTTTTTTTTTGAAATGATGGATTCATTTTAATTTCAGTCAAAAACGATGATGGCACTTTATTGAATCAACGGAGTTTGTGTATTTGAAGCAAATACTTCTAGACTTGCTAAACGAGAATAAAGTTTACCTTTGGTTCAACCAAATATCAATTTAAATGAAATATTTGCTGTTTATTTCAAAGGGTTCAGTCAACTATTTGCTAATATTACCAGAATAATATAAATTTGTTGTACTAAGAACAAATATCTAAAAATTTTTTTTCGTCCTTACAACAGAAAATGTTGGTTCGCCACATACAACAAAACAATATTGTTAAATTAACTAAATTGTGGTTAGGTCAATTATAGATAATTTTCCGCATGTAGTAAAACACGGAAGTAGTACTCATTACGTTTTTGTTGGTAGAATTTAAGAATGATATTAGTAAACTAAATTACAATTTACAAGGCAGCTCCTCGGTTGACTTTAACGTGAGTAGATGTATTTTTAAATCTTTGCTGCCATTTTGTAATTCTTGAGATATAGAGATTTGATTTCTATGAATATTTTTGTCCATCAAGGAATTCGCATTATAATAATTGTTATTATATTGATGTGTGCACATTATAGATATAAGATCATTTATTATTTTTGTGCAGGAAGATATATTTTACTTGTAATTTTCTCATTATAGTTTAAAGAGTTATTTTTTCCGTTTTTCTATTTTGCTGCTTCGTTTTTAGTTATCAATCACCTCGGGGATGGGGTGAATAAAAGCATTGTTCTTGCATTTAGTTTTCATTTTTGTATAATTTCTTGTGTTTGTCCACGAATTTATTTTATTTTGTTAAAACCACGAGGATTGAATTGGTGTATTTAGGATTATCTTCCTGAACAAACTAATCTTTTGCTTTGTATAGGAAATAGCATTGTCCTATTGTAATTTAGAATCACGTGCAGTTTTTAATTTAGGCCAGAACCTTCAGTTCACGGTTTTCTTTCTGCACCTTTGTAACTAACCCATTTTATAAAATAAATTTTGATTGTTAATTATCTTCGTTGGGTTAAAAATTCTGTTTTTTTATTTTAAATTAAATAAATTATTTTAAAATATTCTGCAGAAAGTCTGTGCTTAACAAATATTTATAAATGACATGTTTAAGGTAACCGTGGAGCATTCCTTTTATTCAGAACCGTATTACCGTAATTGTAGTGCAAGTAGTTTGAAAAAAAAGCAAATAAAAACAATTTTGAAAACAATAAAAATGATTTTGCGTACAGTAAAGCTAGACCGTTGGATCAAGGAATAAAAGGTTCTTACAATTTGAGAAGCATTGATCTCATTAATTTATTTTGCTCTGTATGTGACGTTTGCGAATTCTCCTTTGCCGGTATATAATGTTTTTTTTCCGGTAAATGCACCAAATCAACTTTTTATAACCATGTTTCAATGATATAGGAGAGGCGCCATCTTTACAATAATGGCTGTATCACATATACCTATCGAACGTAACTATATGAGTATAGAAAACTCCGCCATAATAATAATGCTTAGATCACAGAACCTGTTTACAGAAGTGTGGGCTAAGTTTGGAAAAAAAGTAATTTGAACAGCAATTATTGTGGTTAGTGTAATCCTTATTTCTTAATAATATTCAACAAAGTGAATATTATTAAGAAATAAAGGCTTGTTTCGAAGCAAATATGCTTAAGAAAATATATTTCGTTCGTTTAAATATATAGGTTTTCAGTGTATCAGGTATTCTCACCTTAAATTTGACTACTTGACTGCAGAACACCTGTATATCAATGAACTATTCCAAAAATAATTTTGTGCCTAAGGGATATTTGTGAGTGATTGGGAATAATGATTTGTCTAATGTAATTACTTTCAATTCTTTGGCATCAGTACTATACACTGTCAAAAGGAATTTGGAAGAACAATTTGCACGCATTATGTAAAAATACATCATAAGTAATGTAATTCTTTAAATGTCAGAATTTTACAGTTAATTTAGCGATTTTGCTCATGTAAAAATACATTTTTTTAGGGAATCTTCTTAAAATGCCGGAAAACAAATTCTGGTGAGGAATCATATAATAACTGTAAAAGAAATGTATTTTTGCGTCTATTAATTTTACTAAATTGACTATAAAATTCTGAAGTGTAAAGAATTACATGAAAGCTAATGTATTTTTACATAACATGGATATAGATTCACCACGATTTCTTGCAAAGTTGTATAAACATACAACTTTTGAATTATGTTAAAGAAATTATTATCCAGTATTGTGCAAACTTACATATGAACATGTAGTAATGGTAGATATATTAAGAGTTATAAATTTGCAAAATAAATCTGCCAGAAAGCACAACTTGTGTGTACAGTTGCAAATTTCATTACGTGAAATGTGATAAAATCACAATCACACATAAAAACTTTTCATTTTGAAAAATAGGTAACAATGATACAACTTGTTAGCCATCAAATTGTAAATATACATTCTTATTTGAATATTACAACTCTCGATGTAATTTTACATTTTAATGTGCAAACTCAGTATCGTTGGTTGAATGTTGCCAATAGTCCCTTGGCTAAAATTACATTCTTTTTTCCTGTTACAATTTAGTTAATACAAATTGTATTACACATATCTAACCTCAAATAAGTGCCGCATACATCATAAACATTGATAACAATTTCATTAACTCATCATCAAAACAAACACCAGGATTTCATTATCTAAGAACGTATAAAAATGTTATAAGTTCTCATGCTTATACAAGTGACTCGTTTCCCTATTCGAGCGTCGCACAACTGAAAAAATACCGACACCAGAATCCATGTAGGATATATCCGTCAACGTCTCGTGAAACAAGCAACCCCCTGTTAAAATAAGAGCAACCACTACAACCACGATAAAATATATAAAAAAAAATATATAGAGGCGAACTTGTAACCCATATCATCGTCAAGTAAGCTGTGGATACGAGGCGGTGGCAGTTAAAATTTCAATCGACACTTGTTTATCCCTTGTTTTGTCAACGCCTACTAAATGTAAGCGGCGTTTTTTCAACTCGTACTTCTTCGGAAGGGATGGCTGTTAAAATGAATGGAGTTGAGGCTTGCTACTGTTGTTCCAGATGAATCTCAACGATCTTGAGGGTGTTTAAGAGACTCCTGCGTCGTGGTAATTCAAAAGTAGGCGCCGGAAAATAAACAAAGGACTCGTTAAATTACAAATTTAACGTGCGTGTGGTTTACAGTGCTTTTCAAAAGTTCTAGGCCGGTAATTCTCCCTTTAGATTATTCTATTGATCTATAATAGCCGGTCGAGGCAATTTTCTCGTCTCAATTTGAATACATATGCCCACAAAAATCATTTATATTACTGGTGATACCTTTATGTCTTTGATGTGTGAAAGGTTTACAGAGAAAAATACTTTTGTACGTAGTGCTGTGTAGTGACTGAATTGAAAATGCAAAAATGAATTTTAAAGATGACAAAGAAAAAACTAAATTAGCTAGCTCAACGGATAAATATTTAATCGAACGCAAAAGAACTAATAACCTCAGAGTTACCCCCGCGAATTAAAACTTGAATCTAACCACGAAAAGTAAAATGTGAGCGAAAGAATTTACTTGCACTACAATTACGGTAATACGGTTCTGAATAAAAGGAATGCTCCACGGTTACCTTAAACATGTCATTTATAAATATTTGTTAAGCACAGACTTTTTGCAGAATATTTTAAAATAATTTATAAAGATTCAATGTGTCTGACGCTATAACAAGGCGTTCTCAACTAAATTTATGGTGAGCAAATTATTTTTTTTTATAAATTTCAATTTTATTTAATTTTAATCTTTGTTTAGTGATTCAACAGTTATTTCTAGTCCAGTAAAAAAATATTGAAGGTATTATGTTGTTTTATTTGTAATTAAGAAGTGTTTTTTACAATTAAATAAATAGCCATTATTTGACTTTGGAACATTTACATTAGAGTTACAAAATCAGCCAAACAAACAAAATGCATAGGGACAGTAAAACATTATTCCTATCTAGCTATTCTGTATGAAATGGAAAAAAATATAAAATAAAAAATAAAAATTCAAATAAAAATAGCAGAAACCTAAAAAGATATACAGGGCCGTATTTAAAAAAGGAAGGTTGATCATGGTTAACCGAATCGTTATATTATAAATCTGATTGTACAATCTTATAGTCAAGTTAAAGTTATTTTAAAAAATTTCAAGGCATTTTTCCCATATTTTCAACACTCAAGACATTGTATTGAAAAAGCTAAAACATTGGCTTTTATTATTCTTTTGCGTATCTTCGGAAGCGTTTAGAATTTGCTTTTTCTTTTTAATGCATTTTATTAATCCCTAAAATAAGCAATTTTTCTCTTATTTAAGTGACCCTATATCTCCTACACTTTTCGAAATATCAATATTTTCCTTATCAAAGCCACCCTGTATTTTCGAAACGAATCATTTGAAGACCAAGGTTCATTAAAGTATTTTATTCAGAATTATATCAGACACCTTAACTTTGGCAACTTGACTGCGGGGTATTCTCTTCAACATAATGAGTGGGACACATTTTTAAATTTAAGTTTGGAGTTCCTCAAGGTAGATAACGACAGATTACTCCCTTACTCTTTCTTCTTCATCCCAAATATCGCGTAATTTATTCCGAATTTTAATTCCTCGCCAAATAAACATGTCTACCAATCGAGTGTTCCCCGAAATCCCGAACCTATATATACGAAAACAAGCTCCGCAAAGCAAGCAAACATCGTCTAGTCTACGCTATTTCGTCATCGTCTCTTGTTTAGTCAAGCCGGTATATTAGGGGCACGTGTCTATGCCCCAGGACGGACTTTCGGCTTCGTCATATACGCGGGCTCGCTCTATGAGGGTTGCTTGTAAGCCGCCCGAAGACAGGAAGGGGTGTTTCCGACCTATACATACCAGTCAATAGCGTTTCCGCCAGACATTTCTCCCAACGACATCCGCAAATAAAGTTATTTCGGGTGACAACAAAGGGACCCTGTTGTGTTAAAAACGACGTATTTTCGGTGACAGACGAACTAGACGTATAGGATTCGAACGGATAATGTGTATGCTTATATTTTGCTTGCCTTTGTAAGAGTGTAGAATTCCAGGAATGAGTGTAGTACGATAGCGTTCCATTCAAAACTTTCCCACATGGCTATTTTAAAAAATAACTCTACAACAGTGTTAATTGAATTAAGGAAAGAATTTCTTTGTTTTAAGTAAATATGCATTAATCAAAGTAACGTATCATTTTAAATAGTCGCGAAGAAATGTTTATTAGCTACTTACTAAGAAAAGAATCGTTTCCATCGACTTGAAAGCAGTCGGTACTAATTACGAAGAAAATTTTCTTTTTTAGAATTAGTAAAACATGTTTGTTAGAATAATGTTGCAATTAATACTCAACTATTTGGTTAATTATAAGAAACGAAAGTATTTCAGATTAAAAAGCATATTTTAAGGCTATATAGGTCGCCCCCAAATTCCATAACATGAACTTAACGCACAAATCACATTTTTTTGTGAAGAAAATGTATATCAGATGGCGGAACACGTTGCTTTATTATAATATTTATAATATCGATACTTCGGTACGACTTAAATCACTTTCAACATTCTGATTTCAACGACTACTAGCTTAATATAACAGTATTTATAAATCAAATAAAATTTCCCTTCTAAACTACTTAGCCGCAACAGAAAGTGTCTTTGAGTAACACTCCATGGAGTCTACAAGCTGACAAAGTTTCATTCAAAATCATAAGAATTTTGTCTGCATCAATGAACAAAACCGTTGATGTATTGTGCATCAAAGATTCTCTCAATAATTTTAATTTTTTAAACTTCTTTTGTTTATACTTGAAACAACTTTTATATTAAGACAAGAATAAAAAGAAATTTTCCCATAAATTATCAAGAGCAGCCTATTTAATCTCAGCTAATATATTTCATATCAGGAAATAAGGATATCTCACGCATTAGTTTTTCGAAGAAATTCTATACGGTTCGTTAGTGGCAACCAAAGGGAGATGGGCAAATTGATACTTTTCCTCTTCGAGGAATTGCTTGCTCGTTGGGTGTCAATGAGGCCTGCATTTCTCTGTCGCTTTACCATCCAATTAGGTGCAAATTTATTTGAAATTCTTTCGGAGGGACACTCGTTTAAGATACACGGAAATCTGCCTTATATATAACGTTCAGTATATTTAACGCAAAAAGGCCTTTCTGGGTACGTCGTATTATCTTTAACAATATGTGTTTGATAACTAGCTGTAGTTGTAACAAATGAAACCAGATATTTTAGCGAGCTGCCACACCCTTATATAGAGGTCGTGATAATTTTATTTTTAAAGTTTAATTTATAATCAGTTGTTTACATTGGTAATCATAGACACATTGATTTGCCAAGACGTGAAAAAGTAATTTATATTTACGAGATGACCGGCAACGCACGAACTTTTTTTTGGCATAACTATTTGCACGTATCACTTTACCTTTTCATAATAATAATACTAATTTTATGTAGTTATGGAGTCACAAATAGTATCTATATGTAACAAGTCAAAAAATAAAAAGAACTAATGAAATGCAACTACGGTTAAACCACATCAAAATTGTATTTAAAAAAACTCTTCAATTGCATAAAATTTGTGAAATAAGGTTACTCCGAAAGCGTCTAAAAGTAGAGTTTAATTTAATATCTCCTGGGAATTGTTTAAAAACTTTAATGCCCATACTTTTCAAATCCAACCTTGTAACCGTCAGAGTAGTATCAGCGGCGTGTAAATCTTCTCTATTACGTGTGAAATATTCTTGCAGACATGTCCTGCAACTTCCAATATTTAGATACAGGCAAGGGGTAGATTGCCCAAATTAGGAAATATTGGTCTGCACGTATCTGTATATTAGCCCCCACAAGGAATCTCACAATAGCTTTTTAGGGTAGAAATACCCTATGAGCAGTCGGGGATGTGCCTCACAAGTATTCCATATTGCAGCCGCGAGCACACTTCTGCATAATATAAAGTTAGGAAGGCATTCCATAGTTACTTGTGAGCGTAAGCAGCGGAAGACATAGCATTTACTGGAGAGGGTTTTTGTTGACTTGATACAATGTTCATTCCACGTAAGAGTTTCCTCAAAGATAAGACCCAGAAACTTGGTACAGTTAGTTTTTACCAGATTATGTCCATTTACTGAAATATCGCCAATTAGCACGCCTATGTTTTGCATGACAAACCATATATTTAGTTTTCTCTAACCTGAGCGATAGTTTGTTATGACAAAACCACCCCGTCAACGTTTTTAAGAGAGCGTTTGTTACTATGTCAGCTTTGTCGCTGGATGTTAATAAAGAAATGTCGTCAGCATACATGGTTACACATATATCGGATAAGAAGAAAACTATATGATTAATGAACAAACTGAACAGCACAGGTCCCGATACGGATCCCTGAGTACACCCATCATCACCGGCAGTGCATACGACTTATAGGTTTCAACAACTCCACTATTACTGTTGTGTTTTATCCTCACGAATTGAATTATGTCGTATAAGTATGAGAATTCCGAATTATTATATGGGCACAATCTGAAGCCTTTTGAAGGTCACAAAAAATACTCAGCACACTTTTTCTCTTCTCAATTCCGTTCAGAACGCTGCCATAAAACCCCCTAAAGCCGTAGTTGTAAATTTACCTTTTCTGAAACCATGCTGAGAATCAGTTAAAATTCTGCATTTGTTTAAGAAACCAGTCAATCTCACCAGCATGCAATATTCCATAATTTTTGAGATACACGATATCAGCGCCACTGGTCTCTAATTAGATATACACCTGCTGTTTTTTATGTATCGAAATAATCAATGCAATCTTTAATACTTCCGGAAAAAAATGCCAGTAGAAAAGGAAGTGTTTACGAGATGCGTCAATACGTCTGCTAGATGTTCCCTGCAACACTTTATTACAGGACCTGTTAAACCGTCTGGTCCCATATAAAATTTACTTTTAAGTTTATTGATAACATTGTACAGTTCAGCACAGCAGAAAGGAAAAATAAACATTGATTCCGGATTTACTTTTATCTTAGAAGTAAGAATACTAGCAGGCAAGTTAGACTGGATGACAGATGCAGACGATACAAAAAAAATATTAAACGTATTGGCCACAAGAACTGGACCGGTTACCTCGTTGCTTCCCACGTTTATGCTGACATTAGAAAATGAGGTACTTACTGTACATAGTTTGCCACATTGCAAAGCTTTTATTCTCTGAATTGGAAATATTCTTGCAGCAGGACTCAATTTTTGTTTTGGTAACTAGCGTTCTGTGTTTGGTCTTTCTCTCTTGGTGAACTCCTCGAAGTTGTAGGAAAGATTTTTGCAGAATGCACAGATCTCGAAGAAGTAAACCAGATCTCTATTTATTCATGGCTGAGATTGTGAGGTGCGTATTTCAGTCCTAGTATAAGGAAATGATAAATCATAATACAGCAAAGAGGTTCATAAAAGATGAAAACTTATGGTTTAAATCCCAAGTACACGTCTACCCATGACTTAAATGATAATAAGTAAGCAAACTTATTCCGATTAGCGGCGCTATATATCCTCCTATCAATAACTTAATACTAACTATTTTAATATAACAAACGATTTTTAATTGAAAGACAATGCGACATCAAATTCAATCCCGAAAATATGAAGGGAAATAGTCTTCAGTATATAGAAATGACAATAATTTCCTAAAATGAACATTTTGTTTTTTTTTTTGAATGAACATTTAAAACTTTATTTTTTCATGTAGTTTAAAAATGAAAAAAAGATTCAGAAAAGAGGAATTGAATTTATAATATACAAGAGTAGGTGTGAGAAGAAATGGGTATTTAAAAAAAAAAAAATAAATAAATAAATAAAAAAAAAATTATTATTCTTTTTTTTGTCTCGTTTCTAAAATATTGGAGAAAAAAAAAAATGTGTTTTTGGGATAAACTTTTACCAAATTTTATCAAAATCGAAGAGATCGGCTTGTGCGCTTTTCCTTGTAAGTATAACTATTAATTCTGAACAACTTTTCCTAAAAATGTTTTCCTCTATTTTGAAAAAGAAGAGTACTTTTAGCCTTTCTCAATTTTAAATGCCTACCCTGTATGCAGTAGGAGATAAATTGCGTTTAATGGATCTCAAGGTGTTCAAATTTTTTGCGTCACTAAATTTTCTAAAAGTCCATAATAAAGGAAAATGCCATATGGTGTATACTTTTTTGACACACACTGTATATAGGTGATAATTAGTTATGTGATTATAACTTTATAACTTTTAAATCCTTACTATTTTTGCCATTTAGATATGATGCTATCCTTTTTTTTTATTTCTACCATCTCAAACCCGAATTTTAATTATTCAAACTCCGGTAGCCACATAGATATATGAAGAACAGATGTTCGGAGTTGAGCACACAACAATTTCTGTAGGTACGCATGTATGTACAACATGCGGGCTCCGCTTTTGTGTATTTTGTATTATTTGCGTCCAGCCTATTCGAATGCACATACGGGAAAACCATTATGACAATTGAAAATCGGTGATAATATATTTCCTCTTCCTGTACACAATACAAACATGAACGACGCCACTGTATTTATTATTAAGCAAGGATACGGATATCCTGCCCGAACATACGCGTCCTTTGCCTAAACCAGCCAATAAATACGTAATATTATTCGTTTGAAATATGCATGTATTTCTATATTTCAATCGCCGAATCTGTTAGGTATTTTAAATCATTTATATTCCTTCAAATGCGAAAAAAAAACTCCTGATAAAAGAAAGAAAATATCCTACTTTGTAATCACAGTTAAAATACTATAGAATACTACATTATATGTCACTTATATGGTGGTCCAATTAATAATAAGTGACACCAAAATTAAATTTGCCCGAATAGAATTATAAGTCACAGGTAAATTACCGTGCAAATCACACTCTAATCACGGGTACTTCCTTGATAAAATTACATTGTTGCATATAGTATTATAGTTGAGTATTCTTTTTTATTCTAAGGAGATTTATAATACGAAAAAATATCACAGGTTCCAGTCACAGTTAAATATCACTCAAGTTACAATTTATTTATATCTAAATTATATTAAACAAATCACAATAGTGAAATGAATATGTGTAAGTCACAACTTAATTCCATTGAAAAATCACAATAAAGGTGTATTTAATTTTTCTTAATTTAACATATTCCATATAAACTCTGTAGAATGATTCAGATAAAAAGCATGATTTTATCATTACGTTATTAAATTATTTGTTACTTGCTGTGTATTGGTGCAAAACCATTAAACCACGTTCTATTTAGAGCTAAATTACGCTGTGGGTCACAGTGAAATCACATAATAACACCAGTTTAGGAGTCACATTTAAATTATCATACAAGTTACAATCTATTTATGTCTTAACCAGATTGAGAAAATTTAGAAAAGTAAAATAAAAAATTAGCATGTTATTTTAATAAGTCATACTTTACATTCGTACAAAATACTGTGAAATCACATTTAAGTTATTTTTGAATGAAAATATTCCGCATAAATTCTGTGACATAATCAGTAAGAGGATTAGATAATTAATTAATAGTAAGGGAGAATGAAAACAGATTCACCAGGTCAGTTATAAATCACGCGTAAATTACCGTATAGCTCACACTCTAATCACGAGTATTTGTTTGATAAAATTGCATTGTTGCATACAGTATTAAAGTTGAGTATTGTTTCATATTTGTAACAGGAAAAATATCACAGGTTCCAGTAACTGTTAAATTACCAATTTATAAAATACTTATATCTAAATTGCATATTACAAGTTACAATAGTGAAATGAACATGTAGCAGCATTTTATAAAATTCGATTTAATTCCAACAACGAAATGCTATTTTCGTCATTTTTAAATCAACATATTCCGTATAAACTCTGTAAAATGATTAGTGATTCAAATAAAAAGCATATTTGTTACTTACTGTATATTCATGTAAAATGTTTAGAATCGCGATATATTTAGAGTTAAACTGTGCTGTAAGTCACAGTGAAATCACATGATAACATCAGTTTATGAATCACAGTTAAATTATTATACCAAACACAGCTTAATCACAGTTTAAATGCAAGTCATGTATTTAGTACATATAAGAAGTTGCATTCTTTCCCATTCTAAAGAAACCGATTGAGAAGACAGGAATGACGCTCTTGTCACAGTTAATTATCTTACAAGTCACAATTTATTTATATTTAAACTATATAAAGTAAAAAACGTAAAATAAAAATTGAACATATCATTTTATATCATAGTCTACATTCATACAAAAGTCACTGTGAAATCATGAGAGTATTCCATACAAAGTCTATCAAATAATTAGTGATTCGGGCAGAAAACATGATTTTATTTGACCTATTTAGAGCTAAATCACATTCTAACTTACAGTGAAATCATAGTTAGGCCATTTTTGAATCAAAATTTATTTTGAATAAACTGTGACATGATCAGTGGATTTTGATTTAAAAAAAAAATTATATCTGCTTGCATTACTTCCTTATTTATTATTCACTAAATAAATTTTTAAAATCAAGAACTAAAGTACAATGCGGATCACAGTAAAATAATGTTTGACATAACAGTTAATCACAGCTAAATTACTATGCAACTCAAAATTTATTGAGATCTAAATTATTTTACATCTCACAAAGGTGAAACCAAACCTTGGCATGTTATATTTATAAAAAAAAATCACAGTTTAAATCCATATAAAAAGATATTGTGAAATTAAATATAAACCACGACATAATTAGTGATTTAGAATGAAACAAAGATTTTGTAGTATATCTGCTTAGGTTATTTCGTCATTTGTTATTTACTGTATATTTGTAACAATTTTTTTAATGTAATAATATATTTGGAACTGAATCACATCATGAATCACAGTGAAATCTTGACATATATCTATTTATAAATCACAGTTAATTAGTCACAGTCTAAATACCTACATACCGAGTGTTTAGCAAGACTGCTAGATAGTAGTAGTAGTAGTGCTATGTCTAGTTTGAATCTAGTTTTATTGTACTCATATTCTTTTTAATTCTAAAGAAAGGAGATAAGATAATAATTCTACTTTATAAATAAAAATTTAGAAAAGGGTTATTGTAAAATCGCGTTGAAAGTATTTCCGTGCTTTGTGACATGATTAGTAATTCGTACCAAAAACATGATTTTATGATATACCTGATTGCATTAATCTGTTATCCATTACTTATTGCATATTTGTACCAATATTTTACAATTACTATCTGTTTGGAGCTAAATCACATTGTAACTTTCAGTGAAATCATCAATTTACGAATCACAGTTAAATTACTGTACAAATCACAATCTCTTTAGATCAAAATCACATTATAACCTACAAAAGTGAAATGAGTATTATCGTAGCATTTTATAAGTCACAGTTGGCGTTAGTGTAAAAGTCACAGTGACATCTAAGAATTTGAATGGAGATTTTCTTTTTAGTAACCACACGAGAAATAAATATTTGGCTAACTTGTTTATTTACAAATATTAAATGGATAATTAACAGTGCAACAAACATTAAACTATTATTGTTTGGATGTTCAAATTTATAGTTAAGTATGCCAACTAAATTTAATTTATAAATAGAATAAAATAAGAAAGTCAGTTAAACTTTCTAACTATCTAATCGTATGTAACATACAAGGAATTAGTATGTGTTGTGTTTATCATATTTTTTTTTTAAGAAATATTGAAAGTCTAAAATCATTTGTTTTTCGATTTTCTTAATTAACAAAAACATTTTATCTATCTATAACACAGGCAAAGGATTTCTTTATTACAAGCCACCCCGAAAAGAAATAAGGAAAAATGGATTTTCACTTACCACTGACGAAAAATCCCAGCAATTTCTTCAAAAACAGATCTTCCCTCCCTGATATATAACTGCCAGTCTCTGCTTGTTTTAGTAATCCTTCTTCAAATCTATTATCACTTTCCGTGTTTCTTTTTTCAAATTTTATAATTAGGAATTGCCAAAAATCTCGCAACTATTAATTTGGAATGAAAAAAATACGTTTTGTATTCACAAAATATACTAAAATGTGCCACTTTCGTATAACGTCAGTATCCAAACAGCTGACTACTACGACCGATATACTCCGGAAGCCAACGCCTGCGCTTCTCGGCGTTCTTGGATCGAATGACCTTAGACAAGGCCTTTTTCGCCTTTTCAAAATACCACACGCGGTGTGATGATGAGTGTAAAGGGTGGGGGTGGGTCATAGGTATGCGGTACGCTATTATAGTTTTCTATGTTTACGAATCGGCAAGGCTGAAAAGCACCACGATTAATAATTTTGATGTTTCTATTTATTTTTAGCTAATTTAAATATTTTTTTCGATATGTACTTCTAAATCAGCAGGAAAAATAGAAAAGGTGCTGAAACAGACTATCTTTTATTAGAAATTAGCGTTATAAAAATTATTTTAAATACAAAATTGACAATTATAACAAGAGAATAGATGGAAAAACGTTTTTATCCTTACAATTTACAATACATCTCTAGGCTTCTTATAATGCATTCATTCATTCATCTCTGATTATGTGTACGTACAGGAAGCAGTAGAGACCATTGCCAACATCCTGCTATTATTTTTTAATTGTGCTTTTTTTCTCACACAACTGCCTGTCTTACTAACACATAAGTTGCATTGTATTGTTTCATTTTATTCCCTCAAGAAAGTTGGATACTGCTAACAATACAATAAAATTGCTCTTAAGCGGTGCAAAAGTATGTTACGTTCTCAGAAAAAAAAGAGATAATTATATAAGTTTTATCCTTGTTTATTTATTAGTTGTTAATAAGGGAAATTAACTGGTCAACAAAAAAAGGAATATTTTTTGTAATTAGAGTAAATTTTTTTTATAATTTTTCTTAAATTTTCCAGCAAGCAATTTACAAGCACCACAGGCGCCTAATTTTGATTGAAATTTTCCTGAAAATAAAATTATGGAAAGTATTGCAATAAAAAATCTTTTAATTGTGTGCTTCACTTGTCTGGCAAATTCAAATACCACTAAAGAACAAGTGTAGCTTATTTCTCGTAAGTTCAAGCTAATATATTAAATTCACAAAAATTTAAACATATTATTGATAATGAAACGTATAATTGAAGACGAATGATCAACTGAAATATTGACGGAAACTGGTCAGAATCTAAATAGAAACGGGTTCAATAAGCCAAAAATAATTCCAATGAAAGAAGCAGAAATGAAGATTTACATTGAGAATTTGATTTTGAATTCAAAATTTTAATTTTAAGACTACGACTTCACAATACTAGAAGCTAATTGAGATAAGACAGCGTATATATGCTTAATACAAGGAACATGTTGCGAGCTTTTACTATTTAATAAAATACGAGTAAGCGAATTTTGCTGACTATCACTGGAGATTAGAATTTACCAGATACATAAATGTGATGGAGAAACGATGCTAATTCCACTAGAAAAATATTGTGGACAGGTGAAATGCAATTTAGCAATTGTTGGTCTACTGAGAATCCACATTAGGTAAATCAAAAATGATTTCAAGTTTGATTTTGTAACTGAAATTAATTCCAATGCTTATGAAAATAAGTGGATCTAAACTACGCGCGAAAAAAATTTCAACACCTGAATGAAAAGCTGAAATCAACAAAATAACGCCTTGTAAAAAGTCGCTGATAATACTGTCCAACACCATACACCATTACATGTAGTTTATCTCGTGTTTCATGCTGATTCTGAAACTAATTTTAAATTTGTTCCATTGCGTCAGGATTTTAAGAAATTATTTTAAATAGTTTTTCTAAAAAGTGTTCGTTCCTTGTACGTTTATTCTTGATCTTTAGTAATAAGTAGATAAAATTTTAATTTTGTTTGGAATTCCCGTATTAAAAATAATCCCCAGAAGGGAGCAATTTTAATTATTTAGAATTAAGTAACAATGGAAAATCCCAAATCCCTAAATCTACTTATATTATTTTGCACTTTATTGAACATATTCACATTCATAAATTTTAATAGCGTTCAAATCTTTAATCATTTTACCTCTTAGGAGCATTTATATATTACTTAAATTCTACATTTTCAATTAAGGCTTATACATTTCAGTAATCTTGTATTAATATATCACTATCATAATTCGCTTAACAGCGCTTGTTGATTAGTAAGCGCCTGTACCTTCCTGTAAACCCTAACTTAAAGATTATACACATCAGTTCTTAGTTTCTAATACTATGTTAATTTAAGGCTTTTCCACATTTATGTAAATTTATACACCTTAATCTTGGAACCATCTACTGTTCCTGTTTATTACTTATTCATTGCGTGTAATATTAATACTCTTTGATTATTAGGTCTAGGTATAATCTCTGGGAAATCCTAAAAATCCTTAATTTAATATTAGTTAGAATTTTAGGCGATTACAATTCCCATTCCCAGGATTTCATTGTTTTTACATTACCTGAAGCATCACTTTTGGTCCAGTTCCTCTCATCATCAACAGCATTCAGCTGCGGTGCTCACATATTGCACAACTTAAACAATAGTTGAGCCTTTCGAATCACCGATAGTTTTAGTGAATTTTGTTAATGATTTAAGTTTTATTTTATGTTAAATATACAAAGTTATCATACAAAGGTCACTTGAACTTTCATTTGGTCCTTCGAGGTTCAAATAACGCGGAGTGCAAGCTACAGCGTGATCATCTCTACCACTTATTTCGCACAGCGATCTGCATATGTCGCAACAAAAAGTACATTAGATTTTACAAAATTTCAAAGTGACTTTTATATAACAAAGATATTACAAGATATATTGTACTGTCGAGCATTGAGTGGACATGTTTGAACATGTCCTTGCCTGTTTCCTACATCACAGCATTCAAACCACCCCCATTTGTGTTCTGGAGCGAATGAAATTGGGAATTTGTAGATTTCTGGCTGTTTGGATATATAAGGAACTACGCACGGCTCGTTAGATTCAATTTAAGTGTGTTTGTGATAGCTGAACGTCTTCTTATTTCATAATGTCCCGTGCGTGAACAAATAATCCCAATAGTTTCTGCTATGTATGTGGAGAATTCACCACCCAACGACATAAACGGAATATTACGCCTTTAATAGAAAATTTATATCTTCACTCTTTTTGGTCTAAAAATTATATACGAGGACAAGGAATGGGCTCTTCACATTTGCTGCGCACGGTGTGCTGTTAATCTAAGGTCTAAGGGTTTGGTCAAGACCTATGATTTGGCGTGAACAAACGGACCATTTGTCTGATTTGCTGCACGAAAACTTTCGGGTTCTCCAACAAAAATAAGAACAAGATTAGTTACGCTAGAGTGTCTTCTGTTACTCGTCCAGTACCTCATTCAGAAGCTTTGCCAGTAGCAAGAGCTGTAGGTGTTTCGAGTGAAGAATATGACATTACAGATGCAGAGGAAGAAATTTCAGAGTTATCGACCGGCGATGATGAATATTTGCCATCTCTAGAGGACGGATCTCACTTAGTAAATCAATCAGAATTAAATGCCCTTATTCGAGATCTGAATTTGTCAAAAACTCATGCCGAAATACTAGAATCTAGACTTCAAGGATGAAATCTGCTAGCTCCAGGCACATATATTTCATCGTATCGCAATCACCAGAAAGAACCGTCAACCAGTCTTTCATTCTGCAATAATGTCGATGATTTAATGCTGACAGTAGGTCATCAACACAACCCAGAAGAATAGCATATTTTTATCGATGCTTCGAAATTGAGTTTAAAAGCTGCCCTTTTTCCCATAGGAAACGTTTATCTATCCTTACTGGTTGACCACGCAGTCCATATGAAGGAAACTTATGAAAATATGACTCGCCTTCTCGACAAAATTAATTACAAAGTGTACAAATGGCATATCAGCGCTGACGTCAATATTGTAGCAATTCTACTCGGTTTACAACTGGGTCACACAAAGCACTGCTGTTTTCTTTGTGAGTGGAGCAGTCGATCGAGAAATTCCCACTACATTGTTAAAGATTGATCAGTCAGGGCTCAGTATATTCCTGGATAAAAGAATATATTTTATAAAGCACTAGTAGAACTTGATGAAATATTTCTACCGCCATTGCATTCAGATGGTAACAACATCTGGTTCCAGCAGGATGGTTGTCTGACATATGATGTGCTGTATTTATTAAGAGAGAACTTTAATGGTTAAATAATAGACAAACTAACCTCGATTGATTTTTATTATGGGGTATCATTAAAAAGAAAGCATTTAATCATTTAATTTGTTCTGTATCTCTCAATAACCAAAGAGACATCGATGTGTAGATACCTGTAGGCTACATTGTAAAAAATTACAGTAATTTTGCCATGGTAAATCAGGAATATTACATGTAATAACGTTGTGAATTTACCACAATAAATCATGTAAATTTCGTTTTACATGTTTTTTCTCAGGATATTTAACATGGAAAAAGAAATTTCGGTAAAATTTATAGCTTTCATGTAAGTTTAAGATGTAACAAAAATTAAAAAGGAAAATACGGAAAAAACATGTACAATTTTGTATTTACTCTCAAAATTTACTTAAAAGTGTAAAATTGACATTTTTTTGGGCTATTTAGTGCACTGTAAAAGTAATTTTACTAGTGAACTATTAATTTTGCTGTAAAAATATGAGGATCTTTTATATTTATTTGTTCTTACTTGAATTTTCGGGTAAAACTATAGATATCATGGAAAATACGAAATTCATACGCCGCAATGTGATTGGTTATTGGATTATTTATCCTGTGCGCGTAGGTAATTCTATTCGTTTGTCGAACTTATTATTGGCTCCATGATATCATGTACGTCACAAACAATCGTAGGTTTCGCGTAAGCGTGTTCATTCTTGATCCTGTTTGAGCGATTCCAGTATGACCTATTAGAATGCTATAAAAGAATTAGGTAAGTTGCTTGCTCTCTTTATAAAAATACATATGAAAATTACTTCAGTGTTCGGTAAATATAGAGTTCATATAAATATTACATACGAGAATTTTACAGTACAATCTTTGAAAAACACATCAGCATGTGAAATTTACTAGATGGTAGAAATTTTACCTTATGAAGCAAATTTACCTGTAAAATTGTAGGCAACTTTGTTACCAACGATTTTACATGTAATTTTACTGCAACTTTTTTTACAGTGTAGATGCCCCAAATTTTGAAGACATATTCACCGTTGTGCAAATATTTAAAAAAATATACATACTAATCCCAAAAAACCTACTTTCTTTCAACGACAAAAAAACATAACGACGTGTGAAACAAGCTTACCTCTTGCTAACTATGTATATAATTACCCACATAGCGTACATGCACACCGACATAACATAAAACTGGCAACTACCGGCCAGCGTTGGAATAATATAAAGGTGACAAGTATTAAAATGATTTACGATTTGATTGCCTCCAAGCGGTCTGGGCTGCAAACGCACGTTCGCAGAAGATCGTGACTGGGAATAATGGGTCCGACATTTGCCACACATAAAATCGTAAAAATAAGTAGGTAAACACTGTAAACAGGAATTTCCTGTGATGGTTCTAAAATTGGCAGCGGCTGGCCGTATGTTTCCACGGCACGATTTTCGAATCGTTCGCACCTGTCAATATTATTATCGCATGACTATGAGGACATAGTAGGGAAGGTGTGCCAGTATTACCCAGGTAGATTATCCTCAAGGTTAACAGGGTAGTATTCAGGATAGGCATTCTTTTTAAGACGCGTGTATTTATGAATGAAGAGTGATTTACACTGCGATCTAAAAAATTTATTAGGTTTGTTCGAACATACAGTTCACGAACGGTTCACGATCATGTGAACCAATCAGACAACGCACTTCTGTTTGCGAGAACTTCAATCTGTATCTTTAATTATAGTCTATATGTAGACGTATTATACTAATTGAAGTTAAGTAGCGCTAATTAGTGATTGCATATATTGCATATTTAGGCATTTCTGTGCATATTTTTACAAAAGTTGCATATATTGCATATTTAAGCTTTTTCTTATCCTTTCTATTAGTAAAAATTCCTATTAATTCCTAATGTAGATCGACAACTGACAATTCTCAGAACGATAAATCTTTTACATTGGTTTCTCTAATACTTTTTTCCAAGAACTGCACGTGTTTAATTTCGCCTAGCAGAAAGGATGCGGTAAATACGTTTTATTATTATTAATTCCCAAATAAACTATTCATTCATTAAATATCTTTGAGCAAAACAGCATGTAATTGTGTTACGTTTTTAAATACTGTGCGTACATACAATGAGTATAGCGAACAAAATTTCTTTATGGATTAAGCCATATCCTGAACTGATCATGGATAGCGACAAAATATTTTGTCGAGCCTGCAGTAAACTGGTAAGTTTAATTTAATTAAAAGCTTTACAATTGTTTTTAAATTCTTTAACTTTTGATATAAAATGACAATTGTTGTTGTAGGTGTCTTCTGAGAGAAAATACCTGATTGATCAGCACGCTAAAACTCCATCACATATTGGAAAATGTGAAAAACTAAAGCGATCCGCATGTGTGCAGCAATCTATACGTCAATGTGTAGCATCAACTTCACGAAACTCAGAACAAGAAGAATATAATACGGATCTGTGTAACGCATTAATTTCGTCTAACATACCATTAGAAAGATTAAACAATGTTAATTTGAAATCATTTCTGCAAAAATATTGCAAACATAATATACCTGACGAAAGTACCTTACGAAAAAATTATGTTACAGAAATTCAACAATTGGTAGGGAATAATTTTATTTATATCATGGTATATGAAAGTACGGATAAGTGTGGCCGTTATATTGCCCATTTGTTAATAGGAATTCTTCATGAAGATATTGTAGGTAAATCATATTTAATTTATTGTAAAGAACTTCAAAAAACAAATAATGTGACAATTGCCAAATTCGTTCAAGAAGGTTTATCAAATTTCTTTTTACCTGGAAGTATACCTTGTGAAAAAAATTTTACTAATGTTGTCCGACGCTGCACCATACATTATAAAAGCCGCGCAAAATTAATTTCTTTTTTTATAGTACCATTATTCATACCATTTGTTTAGCTCATGGGTTCAATCGTGTAGCCGAAGACATTAGAAATCAATTCCCTTTGATTAATGATTTAATTAGCAATGTTAAAAAAGTATTTTTAAAAGCACCTTTATGAATCCAATTTTATAAGGAGCCACTTCCCGGTGTTAAGTTGCCTCCTGAACCGATTATTACGAGATGGGGTACATGGTTAGAGGCTGCAATCTTTTTCACCGATAATTTTGAAGGAATAAAAAATGTAATTCTTGAAATCACTGCTGGCTGCATTGCTCTAGAAACCTGTAAAAAGATAGTAACATCAACAGAATTGCTACAAAACCTTTTGTATATTAAGTCAAATTATAGCTTTGTTTTTCATTCCATTCGTAAACTAGAAACGCAAGGGATGTCGCTCTCGGAATCAGTCGAAATAGTAGACGAATTTGATATGCTATGTAAGAAGATTAAGGGTACAATAGGTAATTCTATATACGATAAATTTAAAAAAGTGATAAATAAAAATACGAGGTATTTGAAATTGAAGGAGGTTAAGAAAATTTTGGAAGGTGAAACAGTAAACGATTTCGACTTTAATTTTAGTTTAGAATGTATTGCACCAGTTAAAAAATGCACCAATTACATCTGTGGATGTTGAAGGAAGCTTTTCTATTTCGGAACTTATGTATTCTGAAGACAAAACTATCAGACAATTTTGAAAAACATTTAATTATAAATTGTTTTAGAAATATGTTGTGAAAAAAATTTGTGGAATAAAGTTAAGTCAATTTCTGCTCTTATTTATTTTATGTAAAAATTTTGCATATTGTCGCAATTTTTTTGCATATATGCCCCAGGTTTATGCATATTTTCTCAAAAATCGATGCATATATATGCGCATATATTCCAGTTTTTCTTTGCATATGTGCTACGTAATTTGAGAGGAGATGGATGGGTGTTTCATCTTGTTCCCCGCAAAATCTGCATTCAGATTTCCTTTGCTAATCCAAGCTTACTCAGAAAAAAAATATAGACAAACAAGTCAAAAGTCGTCCAAACAAGGTGCCATCCAATCAAGGTATGCTAAATTTTTATTCCCTGTGTTGTTGTTGAACAGTAAGGTGGCGCTGCTCAAATATCTGTCGAAGAAAAAAATTGAACGAAGAATTTGTTAGAGTAGATACCCCTTGTCTTTTATAATACAACAGGCAACGACATGTTCAGGCATGTCCGCTCATTGCTCGACAGTAAAATATATCTTGTAATATCTTTCTTATATAAAAAGTCATTTTGAAATTCTGTAAAATTTAATGTACTTTTTGAAAAAGCTATTTAAAATAATTTCTCAAAATCCTGACGTGTGGAGAAAATTTAAAATTAGTTTCAGAATCAGCACGAAAAACGACATTAACTACACGTAATGTATGAGAGGAAAATAAAATGTATTGGACAGTGTAATTATAGAGATCCTATTGAAGGCTTTAACTGGACTATATATATATTTTTTAATATTTTGCACTGCTTGCTATTAATCAAACTTGTGGGAGTTATATCAGACATAGTTAGCGGCACATATTAATTAACTAATAATAGGATATTATACACAAACTTACAAACTATACATATCTTCAGAATAGATTCAATCCGGTTCTGTGTCGCTTATTATAATTCCAGTATCCCGTGCCACGATACAAGACAGACAGGAGATGAGACAGACGGTACTCTGGCCCTAAACGACTATATCGGACACCGGAGCAACGGAGTCCATGGGCAGATGCATCCGGTGACCACACAACTCATTGCTGGTTACACGAGCGTCCTTGGGTGTTACAACGTACAAACGACAATAGAAGAGGCAGAGTGTAGGGGGGTATAACATTAGTAACGGTGTCATAAATTCCTTTTTCTGAGGTAGCAGAAGAATATAGGGTCCTCAATAACATGCATGACATTATAAAATATTAATCAAAACTAAGGTTCCATTTAATTACGGTTACTTTTCGTCGAAAAGCATATGTACTTAAGAAGGAAATAGTCTTGCAGCAAAACAGCACGCTACTTTCAATTAAAATAAACGCTTTTCTGAGAAAAGGTATTCTTTTCGTTGAACATGATAAAAACCAAAAGTTATAAAAGTTTTCATTTAATACAATCTCTTTTCTCAGTGTAGTAGCTTTATGTTTTTACTATTTTAGTTATATGTCCTGTATTTATCAAATGTTGATAAATGTAGATTTTATTTGGTTTCCTTGTTCGTTAATTATATTTCTAGTTTCCTACCGGTTTCTCCTATACAGGATGTATCAAATAAAAAAGTAAATTTTGCTTGGGTATTAACTACATGACATATAAAGCACAAACCCACCGAAACCGGATTTCATCATTAAAGAATAAAAAAAAGTAAAATTTAGAGCCAAAAATTCTTTAGTCCGGGCCTGATGCAAGGAAACGTCATGTTAAGCACCCGCTAAACGTGGTATTATGTATAAATACATTGCACTCATTTACTATTATTCTTAATGGTATGCAGTAAGTTCATTTAACGTCATTCTGAATAAATAAAGGCCCTTGTAAAAAATTGCAAAACTGAGGCATTTTAAATTTCTTCATTTTATAAAATAAACATTACTTTTTCGTTAAGAGCATTCTACGTAAGTCTGCAAAGTATTATTTTTAATATCCTGATAAGAAGTTCGAGTTTCACCGAATATGCGACTTCAGTAGTTACAAAAAACGTAAATATTTTTCTTTTGTTTTGTCGAATCGAGAGTTAGTTGTTAATAAACGGTGCCACATGAATCTGAGTTATTTCTTTTGGATTTATTTAATCATATAACGCAAAATGAATTGAACCGAATTATACAGAAATAAATGTAGATACAGAAAATTTGCAAACACGCCTTTTTACTATGATGTCGCGCGAAAATGAATCTATACATTCCCGCGCTTTTGCCGATGCATCAAGCTTCGATGCATTAAGACTTTTTGATTGTATATGATTACAGCTGCTACATATTATTATATTTACCTCTATATCTAGTACACCCTGTACATAGTGCGTTACAATCGTCACATTTAATGCTATGAACACAGTTATTGCTTAAAATGTATATATTATTAGTTTGTATTATGTAATTTAATTTTAGTTTTGGTTTAAAAATGGGTAATAGTAATATGTTATATGGTTTGAAAAAAATTAAAATTTTTTGATATATTATTGTAAGTAAATAATTTGTAAGTTATGTTGTCTTTATTATTAAAGTTCAGATTTAGATTTAAAGGATCTTTTCCCATTTCATATTTTCTAATTAATTTTTCTAAAATATGTAATGGATAACATTTTATGTAAACAATTTGTTTTATTATGTTTAAATCTTTATTGTATTTCTATATGTTTAATGGAATATTGTTAAGTCTGTTTAAGTAATAATGAAATACTGCTACTAAGTTTTTGTGAGATGGGGTGGTAAGGATTATATGGTATAATATTGCTAGTTGTGGTTGGTTTTCTACATATGCTATATTCAAATACTTCTTTTCTGTTTTGGATTCTGTTTTTTTTCCCAAAATATCATATACAAGGGTTACAGCCACCCCGAAATGTCCCTTACGCAACCCTAAGGGTTAGATGAGTTTACTCTTTCGATTTTTTTGATATTTTCTCGAAAACGGCTCTAATGATTACCTTTGAAATTAACATTTTTACTTCATTTACCATATAATTTAATAATAGCACACAAATCAATAAAAAACATATTTTTTTTTACCCCTACTAAACAAAAACTAAATTATTTGAATAAAACCCATACCATTTAGAACATAGATTGTAATAAATGTGATAGTTCGTACATACCTAGGACAAACCAAACAATATTTAAAGAAAAGAATATATGCTCATAAATATAGCATTAAAACCAAAAACGCGCATTCATCTGCATTAACACAGCATAACTACAATATTATCGTGTTTGAATCTTTAATGTTTAACTATCTGAATTTGCTATGCAACATCGTTTTTAACATTATAGCCAATCTATCCTTATCCCGATCACTTGTTGTTTTTTCCAAAAAAAATCATTCATGACTAAATAATACACTTCAAACGATCTTCATATGTAAAAATTAAAAGAAAATAATTTGGCGATTGCTATTGCTAAATTCAAGGAAGGGGATGAGGAATACACCGTCTTTATTTTAACGAAAATATAACTCCATTTTAGAGTTACCTTTACGTAATAAATTTTACTGTTTAAGATTATATTAAAACCGAAACCTATTCAAACATTAACGATTTCCTAGATTTCACCTAAAACTATCAAGGCTATTGGGATTATAAGTAGCTTAAATAAATGTACTTTGGCCTATTATATACCTCCATCGAAAACATCTACACCCTATTTTTTACCCGTGCGAGCAAAAAGTAGCATCGTAAGCATTGGAATTTGTTATATTGCACGCAGTTTTATATCAGTAATGTTTCGAGATATCGAAGGGTGTTGATGTGCGGATCCTTATAAATTACTTGTGTAAAATGTGTATTAATTATCATTCTTCATAATGAATTACGTTAATTATTTATATCTTAATCGTTTGGTGGTGTGAAAATTGCATCTAGTTGATCTGAAGGCTGCTCGTTGTGAATCAAGATTATTTGAGTTTGGTAAGCTAAATTGAAACTATAATGATACATTTTTGTGTTATTGCTGATTTGAGATTATATGCTTTTCATTTACCTACAATTAAGGTAATTTATTAATTAGAGTAATTATAATTAATCAGCACGAACAAAATCCTAAGATAACATTATTATTATGCATTTTAGAGTAGTAGTAACTTTAAGCTTTTATATTTCAAATGAAATTATCTTTCAAACTCCCAAACTTTTGAAAAAAAACCCAAGTATCTTGTTTTAAATAAATATGTTAGAAAAAAGCGTCATTTTACATCACTACTGCGCAAGACCTCAATATTTAGGACGGTACTGCAACCAAGCCGAAAGGTACTGTTTCGATAAGCTATTGAAAAGTGTCCCTAAAGCTATCAGGCTGAAATTAAAGCAAATGAATACTACTGTCACACATACTGTAAATATCAAAAATTAGCTCAATCGATGCCACCCCATTTGAGATATTGGCATAAGGGTGAAAAAATTCAATATTTTTTTTCTTAGGAATCCCTTAAGCTATCACGTTTAAAAAAATTATGTAAGTAAACACTGATTATGGGCATTTTATAAAAAAAAAAAAAAACAAGAACTAATTTCGTTCACTCAGATCAAAGTTATCACTATTTTCACCTTTTGAGGGACGGTTTTTTGAGTTTGGATTAAGGTGCCAACTTGGCTTTTTGTTATATTAGACTGTGTAGATTTAGATTTACTATATATTTTCTTCAGTTTTCTCTGTGTGGTAGAACATGTAAATAAAAAATAAAATCTCTTTGAATGATTTTAGTAGAAGCAATTTATTATTGGTTATTTTGGGGTTTAAATAATTGTTCGTGCATCAATTTCAGGATTATCTGTATGTATGTTTCAGCTCTCGTAGTTATAAAAGTATCGGAATATAAAAAAGAAAATGATTACAACAAAATAATATTTATTTCCGTACAAGCAGTTGAAAGTTATTTATTATTTTTCCTCTTTTGGGGGTGATTTATTTTGAGTTGAGTTTAATGTGTCAACCTGATTCATTATGTATTCTTTAAGTTATTTCTGTGTTGGTAGAACATACACATAAAAAAGTAAAATCATGGATCAGTTTCAGGAGTTATTTACATGTTGTACATTTCACATTTGAACATTTGAAGTTGTTATGCAAGATCGTTTTTTATATAACAGTCAATTTATCCTTAACTCGATCACGTTGCTTTTTTTTTCGAAGAAAATTGTATCATTCTTGAGTATGTAATACGTTTCAAATAATCTCTATATGAAAAAGTTAAAGAAAATGCTTTGAGGGATTGCTATTGCTAAATTCAAACAATATTTTATTAGGAAAATACTGTCTTTATTTTAACGAAAATCTAATTATTTTTTAGAGTCACCTTGCGTAATAAATTTCACTGTTTCAAATTATTAAAACTGAAACCTATTCAAACATTAACGATTTCCTACATTTTCACCTAAAAATATCAAGGCCATTTGGATTATAAGTAGCTTAAATAAATGTACTTTGGTCTATTATACCTCCATCGAAAACATCTACACCCTTTTTTTTCGGTGCGAGCAAAAAGTAGCCTCGTAAATTGGAATTTGTTGTACTGCACGCAATTTTATATCAGTAGTGTTTTAAGATATCGAAAGGTGTTGATGTGCGGATTCTTATAAATTATTTGCGTAAAATGTGTGTTAAGTATCATTCGGCATAATGAATTACGTTAATTATTAGTATCTTTATCGTCTGGTGGTGGCGTGAAAATTGCATCTAGTTGATCTGAAGGCTACTCGTTGTGGATCAAGATTATTTGAGTTTGGTAAGCTAAATTCAAGCTATAATATTACATGTTTGTGTTATTGCTGATTTGAGATTATATGCTTTTCATTTACCTACAGTTAAAGTAATTTATTAATTAGAGTAATTATAATTAATCAGCACGAACAAAATTTTAAGATAACATTATTATTATCTGCATTAGCACAGCATAACTACAATATTATCGTGTTTGAATCTTTAATGTTTAACTATCTGAATTTGTTATGCAACATCGTTTTGAGCATAATAGCCAATTTATCCTTATTCCGATTACTTGTTTTTTTTTTTCCAAAAAATCATTCGTGACTAAATAATACACTTCAAACTATCTTCATATGTAAAAATAAAAAGAAAATAATTTGGTGATTCCTATTGCTAAATTCGAGGAATACTTTATGAGGAATACACCGTCTTTATTTTAACGAAAATATACTTCCATTTTAGAGTTACCTTACGTAGTAAATTTTACTGTTTAAGATTATATTAAAACTGAAACATACTCAAACATTAAGGATTTCCTAAATTTCACCTAAAAGTATCAAGGCTATTGGGATTATAAGTAGCTTAAATAAATGTACTTTGGTCTATTATACCTCCATCGAAAACATCTACACCCTTTTTTTACCCGTGCGAGCAAAAAGTAGCCTCGTAAATTGAAATTTGTTGTATTGCACGCAGTTTCATATCAGTAGTGTTTCGAGATATCGAAGGGTGTTGATGTGCGGATTCTTATAAATTATTTGTGTAAAATGTGTATTAATTATCATTCTTCATAATGAATTACGTTAATTATTAGTATCTTTATCGTCTGGTGGTGGTGTGAAAATTGCATCTAGTTAATCTGAAGGCTGCTCGTTGTGGATCAAGATTATTTGAGTTTGGTAAGCTAAATTCAAGCTATAATATTACACGTTTGTGTTATTGCTGATTTGAGATTATATGCTTTTCATTTACCTACAGTTAAAGTAATTTATTAATTAGAGTAATTATAATTAATCAGCACGAACAAAATCCTAAGATAACATTATTATTATCTGCATTAACACAGCATAACTACAATATTATCGTGTTTGAATCTTTAATGTTTAACTATCTGGATTTGTTATGCAACATCGTTTTGAACATAATAGCCAATTTATCCTTATCCCGATTACTTGTTTTTTTTTTCCAAAAAAATCATTCATGACTAAATAATACATTTCAAACGATCTTCATATGTAAAAATTAAAAGAAAATAATTTGGCGATTGCTATTGCTAAATTCAAGGAATACTTTATGAGGAATATACCGTCTTTATTTTAACGAAAATATACTTCCATTTTAGAGTTACCTTACGTAGTAAATTTTACTGTTTAAGATTATATTAAAACTGAAACATACTCAAACATTAACGATTTCCTAAATTTCACCTAAAAGTATCAAGGCTATTTGGATTATAGGTAGCTTAAATAAATGTATTTTGGCCTATTATACCTCCACCGAAAACATTTACACCCTTTTTTTGTCGGTGCAAGCAAAAAATAGCCTCGTAAGTTAAAATTTGTTGTATTGCAGGCAATTTTATATCAGTAGTGTTTCGAGATATCGAAAGGTGTTGATGTGCGGATTCTTATAAATTACTTGCGTAAAATATGTGTTAATTATCATTCTTCTTAATGAATTACGTTAATTATTAGTATCTTTATCGTTCGGTGGTGTGAAAATTGCATCTAGTTAATCTGAAGGCTGCTCGTTGTGGATCAAAATTATTTGAGATTGGTAAGCTAAATTGAAGCTATAATATTACATTTTTGTGTTATTGCTGATTTGAGATTATATGCTTTTCATTTACCTACAGTAAAGGTAATTTATTAATTAGAGTAATTATAATTAATCAGCACGAACAAAATCCTAAGATAACATTATTATTATGCATTTTAGAGTAGTAGTAACTTTAAGCTTTTATATTTCAAATGAAATTATCTTTCAAACTCCCAAACTTTAAAAAAAAAAACAACCAAGTATCTTGTTTTAAATAAATATGTTAGAAAGAAAGTGTCATTTTACATCACTACCGCGCAAGACCTCATTATTTAAGATGGTACTGCAACCAAGTCGAAAGGCGAAAAATAAAATCTCTTTGAATGATTTTAGTAGGAGCAGTTTATTATTGGTTATTTTAGGCTTTAAATAATTGTTGGTGCATCAATTTCAGGATTATCTGTATGTATGTTTCAGCTCTAGTACACCGAGAAAAAAAGATGTGTTGATTCAACCAATAATTGGTTCACTCAACAAATTTTTGTATTAAATATGTTCAAACCACCGGAATCTTTAAATCAAATACGCAGAATTAGTTGCACTAATGTTTTGAATCAATCTACAATTGTGGTTCATCCAATAATCTTAATGTTGAAGTGAAATAAATGTTTGTTAAAATCGGCCGCACATGCATTCAGTTAACTAATTTTGTAGTTCCATTGACGGTTAAAGCAAATAATTGTTTGAATTAACACATATAATTCAACTAAAATATGCGTTTTCTTTCATGAGGTTACTGTTTTGCAATTAAATTTAAGTGTGCTGATTTAAACGAAAACTGGTTGAGTGAATGCAAAAAGTTCAAAATAATAATTTTTGTTGTATCGACATTTTCGTTTTTCTCAGTGTAGTTATAAAAGTATCGGAATATAAAAAATAAAATTATTACAACAACATAATATTTATTTCCACACACGCAGTTGAAAGTTTTTACTATTTTTCCTTTTTTGGGGGTGGTTTTTTTGAGTTGAGTTTAATGTGTCTACCTGATTCATTATGTATTTCTTTAAGTTCTTTCTGTGTGGTAGGACATTCAAATAAAAAAATAAAGATAAAAAAGGAAAATCATGGATCGATTTCAGGATTATTTATATGTTGTACATTTCACATTTGAACATTTGAAGTTGTTATGCAACATCGTTTTGTATATAATAGCCAATTTATCCTTAACTCGAGCATGTTGCTTTTTTTTCGAAGAAAATTGTATCATTCATGGTTATGCAATACGCTTCAAATAATCTAGTAATGAAAAAGTTAAAGAAAATGCTTTGAGGGATTGCTGTTGCTAAATTCAAACAATATTTTATTAGGAAAACACTGTCTTTATTTTAACGAAGATCTAGTTCTTTTTTAGAGTTACCTTACGTAATAAATTTTACTGTTTAAGATTATATTAAAACCGAAACCTATTCATACATTAACGATTTCCTAGATTTCACCTAAAAGTATCAAGGCTATTGGGATTATAAGTAGCTTAAATAATTGCACTTTGGTCTATTATACCTCCATCGAAAACATCTACACCCTTTTTTTTACCGGTGCGAGCAAAAAGTAGCCTAGTAAATTGAAATTTGTTGTATTGCACGGAGTTTCATATCAGTAGTGTTTCGAGATGTCGAAGGGTGTTGATGTGCGGATTCTTATAAACTATTTGTGTAAAATGTGTATTAATTATCATTCTTCATAATGAAATACATTAATTATTAGTATCTTTATCGTCTGGTGATGGTGTGAAAATTGCATCTAGTTAATCTGAAGGCTGCTCGTTGTGGATCAAGATTATTTGAGTTTGGTAAGCTAAATTCAAGCTATAATATTACATGTTTGTGTTATTGCTGATTTGAGATTATATGCTTTTCATTTACCTACAGTTAAAGTAATTTATTAATTAGAGTAATTATAGTTAATCAGCACGAACAAAATCCTAAGATAACATTATTATTATCTGCATTAACACAGCATAACTACAATATTATCGTGTTTGAATCTTTAATGTTTAACTATCTGAATTTGTTATGCAACATCGTTTTGAACATAATAGCCAATTTATCCTTATCCCGATCACTTGTTTTTTTTTTCCAAAAAAATCATTCATGACTAAATAATACACTTCCAACGATCTTCATATGTAAAAATTAAAAGAAAATAATTTGGTGATTGCTATTGCTAAATTCAAGGAATACTTTATGAGGAATGCACCGTCTTTATTTTAACGAAAATATACTTCCATTTTAGAGTTACCTTACGTAGTAAATATTACTGTTTAAGATTATATTAAAACTGAAACATACTCAAACATTAACGATTTCCTAAATTTCACCTAAAAGTATCAAGGCTATTTGGATTATAGGTAGCTTAAATAAATGTATTTTGGTCTATTATACCTCCATCGAAAACATTTACACCCTTTTTTTGTCGGTGCAAGCAAAAAATAGCCTCGTTAGTTAAAATTTGTTGTATTGCAGGCAATTTTATATCAGTAGTGTTTCGAGATATCGAAAGGTGTTGATGTGCGGATTCTTATAAATTACTTGCGTAAAATGTGTGTTAATTATCATTCTTCTTAATGAATTACGTTAATTATTAGTATCTTTATCGTTTGGTGGTGCGAAAATTGCATCTAGTTAATCTGAAGGCTGCTCGTTGTAGATCAAGATTATTTGAGTTTGGTAAGCTAAATTGAAACTTATAATATTACATTTTTGTGTTATTGCTGATTTGAGATTATATGCTTTTCATTTATTTACAATTAAGGTAATTTATTAATTAGAGTAATTATAATTAATCAGCACGAACAAAATCCTAAGATAACATTATTATTATGCATTTTAGAGTAGTAGTAACTTTAAGCTTTTATATTTCAAATGAAATTATCTTTCAAACTCCCAAACTTAAAAAAAAAAAACCAAGTATCTTGTTTTAAATGAATATGTTATAAAGAAAGCGTCATTTTGCATTACTACCGCGCAAGACCTCAATATTTAAGGCGGTACTGCAACCAAGCCGAAATTCAATCCTTGATTGCTAAACGAAAGTTCTAACAGAGATGGTAAACCATGCAAACATTCAGATAACGGGGACTTTTCTTTTTGTGGAAATATTTATATAATCTCTTATTGTTTACTTTAACGAAATGAATTATCAGTACACTGATTATTATCAAATGTAATCCTAAAATTTAATCAAATTTAATTTAAACGTTACTAATTACTGATATCTACTTTTCCAAATACGTAATTAAACAATATCACCAACAGTTTGTGTAAATTAAACCACTTCATAGGAATATTTATTTTTATTCTTTTCTGGTACTTATGCGGAATGTAAAACAAAATTGGGCTCTAAAAAAATATTAACGCCTGGCCATTTACGGTTAACATTTTACAAAAGTGCTGTAAGGGGTTATAAAAATCAACTCATGAAACCGGGACCAAATCCAAACTTGACATTTTGCGATTCTCCTTGTAAACTCTTCTCAGTTCCGATAAATCATACTCGCTTGTCAATATATGCTTTCTTTTGTTTTTTGTTTTTTTTTTCTTAGTACAAAACCGTTTCGTTTTTCGAGCAGAGAAAAAGGTAGGTTTTTTTTTTATCACATTTCTGGTATATTAGTATTTTTATTCGTTTCTACAAATCTTATAACTAGAGATAGTGATTTTTGTTGGCACGCAGTAGCACAAACCGTACATACATGATCGGTGGGCATTATGTATATATTTTTGAAGTCAGCATAAAATCCTATGACGATTACAACCTCTGCCTTTTCAACTGTTTCTAAAATATTACTATTTTTAACAAAATGTTAACATTTACACCGTTGCCCATGATTGGTTAATTTTTACTTGCTTTAAGTGTCAGAAATTCTCGTTTTAAAACTACCACGTACCAACATTGTTTCACCAAAATGTTTTACGTTGTATCATGCAGGGTCTCTAAAAAGTGTGTCAATAGTTTTTTAGACATAAAATATAATTGAAAAATTGCAATTATATTTGAAACTTTTAAACACGTTTAACAAATTTTGTATGTAGTACCTTTTTTCGTTACAAAGATTATTACTTCATTTAGTAGATAATTTTGATGTCACTGTGGATCCCTATGGTATTACATGTCAGAAAAAAATTGATAGTATGAGGCAGTAAGAGAGAAATGTTTGCGAACATACACATAAAAAAGAAATATTAAGTCAGATAAATTTATATGTTTGCAAGATAACATCCAAATCCATTTCTGTTATATGTTCAAAAAAAAAAGACATGAGCACTTACAAAGATCTCTTTCAGGGTATTATGCAGTTCGATATCTAGAGGCGTCAAATGAAGTAGTTTGCTGTCAATGTTGCCTGTTTACTTAAAAAGTTGTCATAGTCAGCATATTAGCTATATCATTAATGACTGCCGCTGTCCCCATTATCTGCTACTATAATTTTACTTGCCATCTTACAAATATGTACCTTAATGAGCTACGGCGTATGTGACAAGAAGAACAACACATTTTTATAGGTTTTCAGTATATGTCTACTTCTCAATAATAATGAATCAATTTATACAAGTTGTATTAAATTATTTGTTTTATAGATATATGCTGCTTATTGAGAATGAACATTATCTACGTACATCAATCGCCGACATGTTAAGCGGTATTATCGTGTTTGAGTCTTCTTTTTGTATATAATAGCCAATTTATCCTTAACTCGAGCGCGTTGCTTTTTTTTCGAAGAAAATTGTATCATTCATGGTTATATAATACGCTTCAAATAATCTCGATATGAAAAAGTTAAAGAAAATACTTTGAGGGATTGCTATTGCTAAATTCAAGTAGTATTTTATTAGGAAAACACTGTCTTTATTTTAACGAAAATCTAATTCTTTTTAAGAGTCACCTTGCGAAATAAATTTCACTGTTCCAAATTAATAAAACTGAAACCTATTCAAACATTAACAATTTCCTAGATTTTCACCTAAAAATATCAAGGCTATTTTAATTATAAGTAGCTTAAATAAATGCATTTTGGTCTATTATACCTCCATCGAAAACATCTACACCCTTTTTTTTACCGGTACGAGCAAAAAAGTCAGCTCGGTAGTTAAATTTGTTGATATTGCAGGCAATTTTATATCAGTAGTGTTTCGAGATATCGAAAGGTGTTGATGTACGGATTCTTATAAATTATTTGCGTAAAATGTGTGTTAATTATCATTCTGCATAATGAATTATACGTTAATTATTTGTATCTTTATCGTTCGGTCGGTGTGAAAATTGCATCTAGTTGACTGAAGGCTGCCTCGTTATGGATCAAGATTATTTGAGTTTGGTAAGCTAAATTGAAGCTATAATATTACATTTTTGTGTTATTACTGATTTGAGATTATATGCTTTTCATTTACCTACAGTTAAGGTAATTTATTAATTAGAGTAATTATAATTAATCAGCACGACAAAAAACCTAAGATAACATTATTATTATGCATTTTAGAGTAGTAGTAACTTTAAAGCATTTTATATTTCAAATAAAATATCTTTCAAAACTCCCCAAACTTTAAAAAAAAAAAACCCAAGTATCTCGTTTTAAAATAAATATGTTAAAAAGAAAAGCTCATTTTACATCACTACCGCGCAAAGACCCTCATATTTAGAATGGTACTGCAACCAAAGTCGAAAGGCGAAAAATAAAATCTCTTTGAATGATTTTAGTAAGAGCAGTTCATTATTGGTTATTTTAGGCTTTAAATAATTGTTGGTGCATCAATTTCAGGATTATCTGTATGTATGTCTCAGCTCTAGTACACCGAGAAAAAAAGATGTGTTGATTCAACCAATAATGGTTCCTCAACAAAATTTTTGTATTCAAATATGTTCAAACCACCGGAATCTTTAAATCAAATACGCAAACTAGTTGCGCTAATGTTTTGAATCAATCTAACAATTGTGGTTCATCCAATAAATCTAATGTTGAATTGAAAATAAATGTTTGTTAAAATCGGCCAGCACATGCATTCAGTTAACTAAATTTTGTAGTTCCATTGAACGGTTAAAGCAAATAATTGTTTGAATTAACACATATAATTCAACTAAAATATGCGTTTTCTTTCAATGAGGTTACTGTTTTGCAATAAAATTTAAGTACGCTGATTTAAACGAAAACTGGTTGAGTGAATGCAAAAAGTTCAAAATAATAATTTTTGTTATATCGACATTTTCGTTTTTCTCAGTGTAGTTATAAAAGTATCGGAATATAAAAAATAAAATTATTACAACAACATAATATTTATTTCCACAAACGCAGTTGAAAGTTATTACTATTTTTCCATTTTTGGGGGTGGTTTTTTTGAGTTAAGTTTAATGTGTCAACCTGATTCATTATGTATTTCTTTAAGTTCTTTCTGTGTGGTAGGACATTCAAATAAAAAAATAAAGATAAAAAAGGAAAATCATGGATCGGTTTCAGGATTATTTATATGTTGTACATTTCACATTTGAACATTTGAAGTTGTTATGCAACATCGTTTTGTATATAATAGCCAATTTATCCTTAACTCGATCATGTTGCTTTTTTTTCGAAGAAAATTGTATCATTCATGGTTATGCAATACGCTTCAAATAATCTCGTAATGAAAAAGTTAAAGAAAATGCTTTGAGGGATTGCTGTTGCTAAATTCAAACAATATTTTATTAGGAAAACACTGTCTTTATTTTAACGAAGATCTAGTTCTTTTTTAGAGTTACCTTACGTAATAAATTTTACTGTTTAAGATTATATTAAAACGGAAACCTATTCAAACATTAATGATTTCCTAGATTTCACCTAAAAGTATCAAGGCTATTAGGATTATAAGTAGCTTAAATAAATGCATTTTGGTCTATTATACCTCCACCGAAGACATCTACACCCTTTTTTTTTGTCGGTGCGAGCAAAAAGTAGCCTCGTAAATTAGAATTTGTTGTACCGCACGCAATTTTATATCAGTAGTGTTTCGAGATATCTAAAGGTGTTGATGTGCGGATTCTTATAAATTATTTGCATAAAATGTGTGTTAATTATCATTCTGTATAATGAATTAACGTTAATTGTTTGTATCTTTATCGTTTGGTGGTGTGAAAATTGCATCTAGTTAATCTGAAGGCTGCTCGTTGTGGATCAAGATTATTTGAGTTTGGTAAGCTAAATTGAAACTATAATTATACATTTTTGTGTTATTGTTGATTTGAGATTATATGCTTTTCATTTACCTACAATTAAGGTAATTTATTAATTATAATAATTATAATTAATCAGCACGAACAAAATCCTAAGATAACATTATTATTATGCATTTTAGAGTAGTAGTAACTTTAAGCTTTTATATTTCAAATGAAATTATGTTTCAAACTCCCAAACTTTTGAAAAAAAAACAACCAAGTATCTTGTTTTAAATAAATATGTTAGAAAGAAAGCGTCATTTTGCATCACTACCGCGCAAGACCTCAGTATTTAAGGCGGTACTGCAACCAAGCCGAAATATAATCCTTGACTGCTAAACGAAAATTCTAACAGAGATGGTAAACGATGCAAACATTCAGATAACGAAGACTTTCCTTTTTGTGGACATATTTATATAATCTCTTATTGGTTACTTTAACGGAATGAATTATCAGTGCTCTGATTATTATCAAATGTAATCCTAAAATTTAATCAGATTTAATTTAAACGTTACTAATTACTGATATCTACTTTCCAAATACGTAGATAAACAATATGCCTTAGCAGTTTGTGTAAATTAAACCACTTCATAGGAATATTTATTTTGAAAAGAATAAAGAACTTGTAAGCTAATTGTCTTTTCTGGTACTTATGCGGAATGTAAAATAAAATTGGGCTCTAAAAAAATATAACGCCTGGCCATTTACGGTTAACATTTTACAAAAGTGCTGTAAGGGGTCACAAAAATCAACTCATGAAACCGGAACCAAATCCAAACTTGACATTTTGCGATTCTCCTTGTAAACTTTTCTCAGTTCCGATAAATCATACTCGCTTATCAATATATGCTTTCTTTTGTTTTTTGTTTTTTTTTCACTTTACTACAAAAACCGTTTTCCGTTTTTTCGAGCAAAAAGAAAACGGTTAGCTTTTTTTTAATCACATTTCCTGGTATATTAGTTATTTTTATTCGTTTCTACAAATCTTATAACTAAAAGATGTGATTTTTGTTGGCACGCAGTGGCACAAACTGTGCATACATGATCGGTGGGCATTATGTATATATTTTTGAATTCAGCATAAAATCGTATGACGATTACAACCTCTGCCTTTTCGACTGTTTCTAAAATATTACTATTTTTAATAAAATGTTAACATTTATAACTGTGCCATGATCTGTTAATTTTTAACTTGGCAATTTATACTTATCCGATCACTTGTTTTTTTTCCAAAAATCATTCAATGACTAAATATTCACTTCAAACGATCTAATATGTAAAAATTAAAAAAAATAATCGTATATCGTATATAATAATAACCGTCTTTATTTAACGAAAAATATAATTTTCATTTTAGAATTACCTCTACACATAATAAATTTACTGGTTTTAAGAATTATATAAAATCGAAACCTATTCAAACATTAACGATTTCCTAGATTTCACCTAAAAGTATCAAGGCTATTTGGATTATAAGTAGCTTAAATAAATGTACTTTGGTCTATTATACCTCCATCGAAAACATCTACACCCTTTTTTTTACCGGTGCGAGCAAAAAGTAGCCTCGTAGATTAGAATTTGTTGTATTGCACGCAGTTTCATATCAGTAGTGTTTCGAGATATCGAAGGGTGTTGATGTGCGGATTCTTATAAATTATTTGTGTAAAATGTGTATTAATTATCATTCTTCCTAATGAATTACGTTAATTATTTATATCTTAATCGTTTGGTGGTGTGAAAATTGCATCTAGTTAATCTGAAGGTCGTTCGTTGTGGATCAGGATTGTTTGAGTCGGGTAAGCTAAATTGAAATTATAACATTACATTTTTGTGTTACATACTGCTGATTTGAGATTATATGCTGTTCAATTTACCTACAATTAAGGTAATTTATTAATTAGAGTAATTATAATTAATAACCACGAACAAAAGCCTAAGATAACATTATTATTATGCGGGTGCTCTGAAGATCGTAATGTTGGGCTGTATGGATGTACAATGCTTCCAGAATTACGTCAGAGTGTTTATTCATCGTTGGAGCTCACGTCTTCCACACTTTCTTCCTAAAAAAGATGTGATTTTCAGGTTATGACACCACAGAAACCACGTCGAAATCATTGAAAAGGAACGCATTTATCAACCAATAAACCGTTGTAACCGAGTACTAGATTGTTTCAATTAACTTATTTGCTTGAAATAACATCATTCCATGCATTATTTTTGCCAAAAAACTATAAGTTTGTATTCGCGGTGAACTGCCGCTTTGACTACAAGTTTCTTTTTTATGTTGATACGTTGGTGACAAAAATAATACACGAAAAGGTGTTATTTCAACAAAATAAGTTAGTTGAAATAATTTGTTACAACAGTTATTGGTTGATAAATGTCAGGGATTCCCTCAGTTTGATGTATGTGCATAAGACGCAGAGATATTTTCTTAATAACACGAACTTTGCAACACTTTTTCACAATGTAATTAAAGAAATTGCATTTCAATTTTGTCGTAAAAGATAGGGATTTTAATGCGACTAAAATCACTTTATTAATTTTTTTTTTCTAATCCCCACTATTTGTAGGTATAACCATATGGAGATCTTGTGTTATTTTACAGCTGGAGTCGGGCGAGAGGATATTTAGTGCGGGGTAAGTTATCCTCTTTTCTCTACTTTTTCTTTTAAATTGTATTAATTATCGTCTTTTTTTTTTCAGAACCAGAATTCGGGTAGTGCGCGATTTAAAACCGTTTTCGTTTCAAAAGTATCGAATGTAGTTTGAAATTGTTGTGCTGTATTGTGTGTCAAATTACAAGAGTGTCTGTTGCCGCCATCATCGTGGGAAAAAAAAGTAGTTCAAGTCGGACAAAGGTAATTTTGTCACTTTTTATGATTGTAGATTAGGAAATACAAACACTTTTTCTAATCACAATCGATTTATGCCTGAAATATATCATATATTTCTCTATTTTGTTACAGAACATCGTGCCAGGATTAGCCAGTTTGCACAGTCGATTTAAGGTAGGATTTTTTTCTGTTTATTTTGGTCCGTAACCCCCCAGCTTT
>RXPK01002701.1:0-59099 GCA_004143645.1 Protaetia brevitarsis | reverse complement strand
ACGAATTTGAAGTACAACTTTTAATGATAGGATTGTATCGCCCGTAATCTTCATGCCGATCATACGAACTCTGCGGGTCGTAGTAATCCCTATCCGAGTGGTGTCTATCCTCTGCATAGGCTGAACCTGTCTAATTTGCGCTCGTAAAGTTAATTTCCTCGTACAGGAGCACCGCTGGTGTAGTTTGCCATTACGGTACCGTGGATATATTCATCGTCGGAGAAGAAAAACGCTGGCATTGTCACGTTTACCTGAAAGAGTTATTTTTTTGTTTTTTAAAATAATCGATTAATAGAAATTTCACGCAAATCACCTCGAAACGTGTTTGGTAATATTCCTCGACCAGGAAACTGGACTCTTCGATTTGTCCTTGCGCTACGACTCTAATCTTCCATTCGCCAAATACTGGTTGATCCGAAAGGGGATATGATAAACTCACCGTACCTAAATTCGACTGTCTAGAGAGCCATCGTTTAACTATTAAGCCTCTCGGATCTAACATATACACGTCTATTATATTTGAGAAAGCTTTTAATTCAGTATTTATCGGTATGGTCCTAAATCTCACTGAAAAAGAATTGATAGAATCGTGTCGTTGCAATTTAGCACAATGGGTTGGTTTTAAAAGAATACAGGGTATTCCACGTAACTGGTTCATTAAAAGTTTATGATGTTCTATTATTTACTTATATTTGAGATTTTCGCAACAGTATCTGTTCGATTGGAACTACAAATGCAAAATACCTTAACCAAAATATCACTTCCGGTTGACCGGAAATGGATGTCAACTTTGTTATTTTAAATAGAATGATATAATTTTTTATTCATTTTTGGATTCTACAACTATAAATACGTCAGTTTTCATTAGCTATTCCTATAGCTACATGTTGCCGTTTTTGAGTTATTTAAGTTTTTCCTTTTTTTTTAGTCATAATCATTGCATCATTGAGAAATTAATATCTCGGTTAATAGTGCAAGTAGAGACTTCAAATTTGCTATGTTATGAATGTAGATATTACTCTAAGAAACGGTAAGCACACTTTACATTCTAACACACAGGGTGTTCAAAACTGAGGAACAAAGTGACATATTTTCAAACGCAGAAAATTCATTTTTTTTTAAATAGAACACCCTGTATTTTAATTCGGAATTAGGAAGTAAACATCATTCCCTATCGCTTTATATGAGCATCCCTATACCTATATTGTAACAGATTTTGAGATATGAGCGACTTTTTGTTAAGTATTCTTTTTTTTTTAATAGAACATCCTGTATTTTAATTCGAATTAAGAAGTAAATATCATCTCCTATCACTTCATATCAGCATTCCCTATACCTATTTATAATAGATTTGAGATATGAACGACTTTTTGTTAAACAGACTAAGTCCTAGCCCTATCTTTGCGTGTTTGTAGCTGGCTCTGAATGGGATTAATGTCAAATTCATTCACTAACCAAAAGTGTTTATGTATATCATTGTAATTACACTTTCGTACAACGCAATATTAATAGAAATGACTATTCGAACAGACATTCTTGTATGATTATTCAAAAATAATACATGAATTTGACGTGAATCCATTTCAGAGCCAGCTAAAAACATTTAAAGATAGGGCTACTTAGTCTGTTTAACAAAAAGTCGTTCATATCTCAAAATCTATTAAAAATAGGTATAGGGAAAGCTGATATAAAATGATGCAGGACGATATTTACTTTCTAATTTCGAATTAAAATACAGGGTGTTCTATTTAAAAAAATTGAGTTTTCTGCATTTGAAAATATGACACTTTGTTCCTCAGTTTTGAACACCCTGTATGTTAGAATGTAAAGTGTGCTTACCGTTTCTTAGCGTAATATCTACATTCATAACATAGCAAATTTGGAGTCTCTACTTGCAGTATTAACCGAGATATTAATTTCTCAATGATGCAATGATTATGACTAAAAAAAAGGAATAACTGAAATAACTCAAAAACGGCAACATGTAGCTATAGAAATAGCTAATAAAAACTGACGTATTTATAGTTGTAGAATCCAAAAATGAATAAAAAATTATATCATTCTATTTAAAATAACAAAGTTGACATCCATTTCCGGTCAACCGGAAGTGATATTTTGGTTAAGGTATTTTGCATTTATAGTTCCAATCGAACAGATACTGTGCCAAAATCTCAAATATAAGTAAAAATAGAACATCAAACTTTTAATGAACCAGTTACGTGGAATACCCTGTATTTGAGTTGAAATTTTTAAGTTAAGCAAATACAAATTAACTTTTTGGAAAATATTGATAATCTCAACATCTACATTATGCAAAAATATTTACGTGTGTGCGTGTCAAAAATATGTCATTTTTTACATGGCTCTTTTAAAACCAAACACTGGATCAACGACAGAGCATTTACCTATATCATTTTGTTTATATATCGGCTTATCTAATTGAATGAGGATAGTCAGGGACCTTTGGGAAAACGTCAACGCAGTTTCGTTAATGAAAGCAGCCCCGCCCAAAACATTCTCGTACAATCCTTCGATCCTCAATTTGTACTTTCCAGGGCACTCGTGTATGGAACCTAAAAAATGTATTAATTCGCGTGTTTAGGGCAGAGTTCGACCCAGTTATGTCAGATGATAGAGATTATTAATGAAGTTGTGTGTGTGTAATGGATGCCAAGTTAACTTGACTGGAACAATTTTGGTAGGCAACAATAAACACTCACAAACAAAGTCACCCAACTGGTCACCTCAGATTTTGATAAAATTTTGCAGGCATGTATAAAGCAGTGAAAAATAATCGACTTATGTGTTATAACTAGAGACCGGATTATATCCAAAGTGCATATATTTTATTTTTTGCATATCTTTAATTATAGTCTATATGTAGATGTATTATACTAATTGAAATTAATTAGCGCTAATTAGTGATTGCATATATTGCATATTTAGGCATTCTATGCTATATTTTACAAAATTGCATATATTGCATATTTAAGCTTTTTCTTATCCTTTCTATTAGTAAAAATTCCTACTAATTCCTAATATAGATCGACAATCAACAATTCGCAGAACGATAAATCTTTTACATTGATTTCTCTAATACTTTTTTCCAAGAACTGCACGTGTTTAATTTCGCCTAGCAGAAGGGATGTGGTAAATACGTTTTATTATTATTAATTACCAAATAAACTATTCATTCATTGAATATCTTTGAGCGAAACAGCATGTAATTGTGTTGTACGTTTTTAAATACTGTGCGTACATACAATGAGTATAGCGAACAAAATTTCTCTATGGATTAAGCCATATCCTGAACTGGTAAAGGATGAAGACAAAATATTTTGTGGAGCCTGCAATAAAACTGGTAAGTTTAATTTTACTAAAAGCGTTACAATTGTTTTTAAATTCTTTAACTTTTGATCTAAAATGACAATTGTTGTTGTAGGTGTCTTCTAAGAGAAAATACCTGTTTGATCAACACGCTGAAACTCTATCACATATTGGAAAATGTGAAAAACTAAAGCGATCCGCATGTGTGCAGCAATCTATACGTCAATGTGTAGTATCAACGTCACGAAACTCAGAACAAGAAGAATATAATATGGATCTGTGTAACGCATTAATTTCGTCTAACATACCATTAGCACGATTAAACAATGTTAATTTGAAATCATTTCTGCAAAAAATATTGCAAACATAATATACCTGACGAAAGTACCTTACGAAAAAATTATGTCACATCTTGTTACCAACAAACAATAGCAGAAATTCAACAATTGGTAGGGAATAATTTTATTTATATCATGGTAGATGAAAGTACGGATAAGTGTGGCCGTTATATTGCCCATTTGTTAATAGGAATTCTTCATGAAGATATTGTAGGTAAATCATATTTAATTTATTGTAAAGAACTTCAAAAAACAAATAATGTGACAATTGCCCAATTCGTTCAAGAAGGTTTATCAAAATTCTTTTTACCTGGAAGTATACCTTGTGAAAAAAATTTACTAATGTTGTCCGACCTTGCACCATACATGATAAAAGCCGTGCAAAATTTAAATTTTTTTTATAGTAACATTATTCATACCACTTGTTTAGCTCATGGGTTCAATTGTGTAGCCGAAGACATTAGGAATCAATTCCCTTTGATTAATGATTTAATTGGCACTGTTAAAAAACGATTTTTAAAAGCACCTTTACGAATCCAATTTTATAAGGAGCGACTTCCCGGTGTTAAGTTGCCTCCTGAACCGATTATTACGAGATGGGGTACATGATTAGAGGCTGCAATTCTTTTCGCTGATAATTTTGAAGGAATAAAAAATGTAATTCTTGAAATCACTGCTGACTGCATTGCTCTAGAAAGCTGTAAAAAGATAGTAACATCAACAGAACTGCTAGAAAACCTTTTCTAAATTAAGTCAAATTATAGCTTTGTTTCAAGTTCCATTTGTAAACTAGAAACGCAAGGGATGTCGCTCTCGGAATCAGTCGAAATAGTAGACGAATTTGATATGCTATGTAAGAAGGTTAAGGGTACAATAGGTAATTCTATATACGATAAATTTAAAAAAAGTGATAAATAAAAATGCGGAGTATTTGAAATTGAAGAAAGTTAAGAAAATTTTGGAAGGTGAAACAGTAAACGATTTCGACTTTAATTTTAGTTTAGAATGTATTGCAAAGTTAAAAAATGCACCAATTACATCTGTGGATGTTGAAAGAAGCTTTTCTATTTCGAAACATATGTATTCTGATAGAAGACAAAATTTTCTTTTACACAATTTTTGAAAAACATTCAATTATAAATTCTTTTAGAAATATGTTGCGAAAAAATTTCGTGCAATAAAGTTAATGTTTAAATTTCTGCTCTTATTTATTTTATGTAAAAATTTTGCATATTGTCGCAATTTTTTTTTGCATATACGCCCCAGGTTTATGCATATTTTCTCAAAAATCGATGCATATATATGCGCATATATTCCAGTTTTTCTTTGCATATAATCCGGTCTCTAGTTATAACAATAACTCAATATAGATTAAATTTAGTATGTGTATGATAAAATCGCAATAATATTCAATAAACATATAACCTTCATTAACAGCGTTTCTGGTATATTTATCTTGAAATTCTCATGGTGTGACACTACTTCGACACCATCCCTTTGTATCGACGCCCTCACAGTTATGGGGTGCTTCTCTTTCAAAATCACCACGAAGACCTTATACAACTGTCCTGGTCGCACCATTTTCGATGCAACGACGAAATACGTTCTAAAAATTCGTTATTAACTATTTTGCATCTTTACCACAACTTGTATACGAATATAAGATGACTCAAACGGTTACAATATAAGAATTAGGTTTCGAGCGACAATAATTGTTATTTTTATGTCAGAAAAATCCTATTGGCTGCGCCAATTAAGATTTCTTTTCCTAAGAGAACACTAATTTAATCTACTTACGATTCCTTGATGACCGAAGTATATTGGGGGTCACCGTAGTAGTTTCTATCGTCGTATGGATACCTGTTGTCGTAACCAGGATCTGGGGTGGGCCCAAAAGGGTCGTAATGACCATCTTGCCCGTACGGTCGAACGCTGGAAGGCGTAGGGATGTGTTTAATTGCTGTCTAAGGGTTGGTGCTGAGGGTGAAACGTTGGGCGGCCGATTTTGGTCTTGGGGGTTAACTGTCGCGCAGTAGGCGAATATTAGGAGGACGGAGTCCGCCCACCTCCTGTACCACATGCCAAAAAATCTATAAAAAAAAAAATGATTTGATTTAAATTCATTCATTGCTACAGCATTTAAAATATTATGATGATAATGGTATTACCAATATTGTTCGTTTAATTGAATCACTTACTAATAGGAAATATCAATAAACTTCAGTCTCACAAATTCTTTAATCATCAAAAACACACACATACTGTAAAATGACTTATAGTATAGCAGTATAGTTTTAGGGACCTTAAAAGAATATAATATCTGAGAAAAACCGCAAAAACTAGCAACATTAATCGGCTATAATTCTTGTCACTTTAAATTATTCAAGACAATTTCAATAAAACCCATTTTTATTAGTTATTGTGTTATAGTTTCCACATTAAGAAAACAAAAACTGACGAAATATAGTATGCAATGAAGTTATAATTCTGTCAAGCATAATCATAAACTTAATGGAATGGGGAGATCATATTTAAATCCATCTTCAAATCGTAATAAAACACAAAAGTCAAAAGAGTATAAAATTTATTGTATTGACCATTACAATATTGTTTCACCACACAGTGGCTTCATCAGGTGGACGAAATTAAGTAATAAAATATAATATGACACACTATTTATAACTTTAACCTAATAGGAGTGGGTAGTAATAAAAATTTTAACAGAAGAAGATGAATTAACAGAAGTTAAATTGATAAAACGGACAAAAAATTTAAAATTAAAGTTGGCATTGTCTATAAGACAGTTGGGGGATGGAGTAGTTTCTTATTAGAAAGAAGTTTATTAATTTTAGCTTTAAGTATTAAGTATTTTTTTATGTACTATAGGTTTAACTTTTAAATGGACAAAATCATACAAAAAATCAAACTCCAACAACTTAGAAAGTCTAAACGACAACTCAGCGTGCGATACCTTGACATATGCAGACAGGACATCCCTAATGTCTACGTTTCATACAAAACTGATAATAATATTTGCATGTATTTAAAGAATAACAAGGACAAAACAGATATATAAAATTTTGCTCTGGTGTCTATATAGATTAACTTGGGAGTGTGGTAAATTGTACATAGGACAGACAGGTAAGACTTTTTATTAAGGCGTATTTCCGAACATACTAAAAGTTACATAGATAAAAAAGACAGAATCATACGTTTAATATAATAATTTTGATATTTTGCATGTTCATAAGAAAAGTAAGAAATTAGACTTATTTGAATGTTTAGAAATTAATAGATATAGTAATTATAGGTTTTAGGGCTTATGAAAAAAGGATTTTTTATTACTCCCCACTCTTAGGTTAAAGTTATAAATAGTGTGTCATATTATATTTTTTTTTGTTAATTTCATCTAGCTGATGTAGCCACTGTGTGGTGAAACAATATTGTAGTGGTCAATTCAATATATTTTATACTCTTTTGAGTTTTATGTTTTATTTACGATAATCATAAACGTTACAGTTTCTGCACATATATTTTCAACTGTTTACCATTTAAGCAATTTTGATGAGAGCCAGTAAAATTAGCTTATAATATCGTTAATTTTAAAGCACCATATTGGTTTACACTATAAAAAAAGTATTTCTATCCGTTTCGCAAGTAATGCATTCCTATACTTAGTTTAACATCTAAATATTTTTTTCTTCTAAGCAGTGCACGATTCAGAGTGTTACAAAGAAATCTCCACACGCTGTATATCCTCATACTAAAATTAATGACAGTATCTTCTTTTGAACGTTGTCAAGCACGCATATTCAATCAACAATCAAATTTAATTAAACCAGAAATATAAAATCCATGTATTTATTTTCAAATTAATGCTGATTTGATTGCTATAAGAAGTCATTAATTGTTTTTATAACTTCTAATATTATGAATGCAACAATTACGCAGATATAAGAAATTAATATATTTGTAAATTATTATCTATTATAATTACAGTGTATCAATCAAAGAAGTAAATTTGTGCTTGGGTGTTAACTACACGATTATAAAGCACAAACACCACCTGAACCGGATTTCATAATTAAAGAATTAAAAAAAAGTAAAATTTAGAGCCAAAAATTCTTTAGTCCGGGCCTGATGCAAGGAAACGTCATGTTAAGCACCCGCCCTAAACTGGATTATGTATAAATACATTTGCAATCATTTAGTATTATTCTTAATGGTATGCCGTAAGTTCATTTAACGTCATTCTAAATAAATAAAGCGTGTCCAACTCCGCCAAAGTGTGCCTTTTGTATTTCTTCTTTTTATAAACTAAGAGGCTTCCTTTTTTGTTGAGAGCATTCTACGTAAGTCTACAAAGTATTATTTTTAATATCCTGATAAGACGTTCGAGTTTCACCGGATATGCGACTTCAGTTCGTTACAAAAAACGTAAATATTTTTCTTTTGCTTTGTCGAATCGAGAGTTTAGTTGTTAATAACGGTACCACATGAATCTGAGTTATTTCTTTTGGATTTATTTAATCATATAACGCAAAATGAATTGAATCGAATTACACAGAAATAAATGTAGATACAGAAAAATTGCAAACACGTCTTTTTACTATGATGTCGCGCGAAAATGAATCTATACAGTCCCGTGCTTTTGCCGATGCATCAAGCTTCGATTTTCCTTATATGAAATCATGATGGTCCTGAAAAGGATCGTTTTTTCGAGACGGGAAGAATTTAAATAAATGTTCGAAGTGGCTTGCACTCCAAGCGGCGATCCACACAAAACTAACAGCGGTAATGTCTGAATGGTAGTGGTATGTGGGGGTATACTCGGGACAGTATTTAGGTTGGGCACAGATGCGGCTCTAGCCCACGGCATTTATAATATATTTTTTTTCTCGTTAATGCTTACAGATAGACCCCCTATGCATTAAGACTTTTTGATTGTATATGATTACAGCTGCTACATATGATATAATTTACCTCTATATCGATAACACCCTGTATATACATTATAATTACTTATCTACAGATGTTGAAAACAGAATTTTGATTAAATTTGGTGGTTTAATTCCATTGATTGCACTATTAGTACAGCGGTTGACCATTCAATGTTTTATGTTCCTACGACTTGTCATGAAGTATTTAGAGTTATTCACAGTTTAACTAATAAAAAATCTACTGGTCTTATTATTATATTAGAATTATCTGAATTTCTTGCGTGTGCTATCAATGAATCTGTGATGCAAGGTAAATTTCCAACTGCTCTCAAATCAGCAGCGGTCTCTCTATTACATAAAAAAGGTGATCCCACAAATATTGAAAATTATCGCCCATAATTTCACTTCTAAGTGTATTTTCTAAAATTTCTGAGAAAATAATCTCTAATAGAATTCTATTCTTATCTTGACAAATATTACTTAATTTCTGATAGTCAGTATGGTTATGGGCCTGGGCATTCTACAGAAACTGCTTTAGGTGACTGCATTCAACATATTTATGACCAAATAGATGTCAGTAGATTTGTAGTTTGTATTTTATTTGATCTAGTTTTGGATCATTGTGGTCATATGTGTCCGAAAATTTGAACAAATTAGGTATTCGTGTGGTACTTTAAATCAATGGATAGTCTCTTTTTTGACCGATAGAAAGGTAAAAATTGTAAAACATAACAATGTAAAGTCTGAATCATATTCGGTTCATGTAGGTACACCGCAAGGTAGTGTAATGAGACCTTTGATTTTTTATTATATATTAATGATCTCCCACATTATATTTCTAAAGGGATTTTTTTTTTGTATGCCGACGATGCTTGCATTGTTGTAAGTAGTGATGACAAGTTTGATATTTTGTTGAGACAGTTTTGAGTGAATTTGAGAGATGGTGTTCTGCTAACAAATTAATGATAAATAGTGGAAAAACGGACTTTGTTGATTTTTTTTAATAAATATAGATTTTTCATTTAATGACGAAAAAGTAATATCCTCGTCATATCCCTCGTGTATGGGTGGTCAAAGTTTCCCCCAAAAACACATTTTTTTTTTAAGTACAACAGAAAAGGTGGTACGTATATGCACATCGTTTCAAATATAATTCCTCACCCTAATCAGTATTGTTCTTAACAATTATATTTGTTCTCTTTATTCAACCCCCTAATGCTGATATAAACAGAAGAACTCGATTATATTGACAATACCCCAAGATTACCTCAAGTACAACAATATCTCAAACGCCGTCTGTATATGAAAGCAGACAGGGAGTGGCTAATATTTGTCTTGATTACCGCACGCGGAGCAAGTAAACACAGAACTTGTATGATGCAATTCAGTAAACGTATTATTTATTATATTAGAAGGGGAATTCTCGATTTAACTTAGGTAACGGTTGATTTAGGGACTAGCCGGCACAATAGTGCTGTACTGTTAGAAGTAGTATATAAATAACCGTTATATGAATGAATGAATGAAAGAATAAAAGTTGGATATACCGTGTGAAATGATCCATATAATGGTATATTTTATGCACGTAGATTTTTTAGTTCAACTTGTTAAATATACTCACAAGGGAATGAGTATCATCGTAGAAGCGCAACGTAATTTTTTTTTCTGCGGAAACGCCCGATTTAGGGGGTACAGCCCCCTCGAAGTTTGTGCGATTTTTCAATTTTTTGGAATATCTCCGAAATTATAACAAAGATGTTGTAATCTATTTTTGCAAAAATCTAATGGGGTACGGCGTATGCGTACATTTTATGTTTTGACAGAATGTGCTGTATTGATGAATATGATATGCCTATTTGCTCAGCAGCAGCACTTACGGAACTATGGGGTGAGGATATTTTTTCGTACACTGAGAGAAATATCCTTTTCATTTAAAAGGAATTGCATTAAACCAAAAGTTTTTGCGTTTTCTATATGGCCAACATGATTTGGTGTTTCCTTGAACAAGAATATAATTTTAAATTCACGCATTTCTTCGGAAATAATATATTTTTTAACAGTTTATTTTTTTAAGTGAAAGATATTGATAGTTGATTCAAGTCCTCTTTATTTTGAACTTGAAAACTATGCAGATTGACAAAAAAAAACTGTAAGCATGTTGATTCAAGAGGTTTTTCCTTTTCTTATAACATTTATTTGTTTTACACAACAAAATGACGTGATCATTTTCATTTCGATTGAAAATTTGAATTATCTCCTCCAAAAACCCATGCACTAAGGAGGGATTTTTCGGAATGAATGTTGTAAATCTTAGTAGTATTGGGGGGAATTGGTCGCAGTGACCACCCTGATGCACTCTAATGTGCCGTTAAAGAAATCGTCCTTTCAATAGCGAGGACTCCTATCAGATGTTGTTCTAGTAAATATACCAGATTAGTATGTTACGATCGTAGTTTCCAGCCTATTTTGTGTGAAATATTATCTATTACTCGAATGAAATAGGAGATGCGCCATCTATGCGACAATTTCTCTACTACACAAAAGTATATCTGCTCATCTGCTGTACTATATGGGGAGAAAACTGCTATACGAAAATAAAATGCGATATTTATTTTTACTTCCATGTAAATATTTAGTTAAATTAATAAATACTGCGCTAGCTTCAAATGAATCTACTAACCAAATTATTTGTTTGATTGAATACAGGAATATTTTTAATATTCCTAAACCAAGTAATAATTTAGTAACTGTAACCAAATGCATGAAAAATAGTTGAAAACAACAAGATATCTTTTTTTCCCGTGTATAATAGTTTTAAAACCTTCAAACACTATATACTGCTGTAAAGTTCCTTGGCTTATAAGTAAACCAGCATTAACTGAAAACATTCCAATTATCTCCGAAATTTCTTTAACCTCGCGCGAAAAATATTCACTTTTGTTCATACTTATGCATGTGGGAACATGAATAAAACTAAAATACTTTCGCGTAAAAAAGCATTCAGCTTGAATCCAGGTGTCTGCATTTTCCGTTAATAAGCAAAAGTTTTAGATCAATGTATACATGCATGTCTACCTAAATAAACCAAAACGTCCAGCTTTTTTTATTTAAAATACTGTCTATAATTTAATAAAACTTAAAAGAAACTAAAATATGTTGTTAAATATATACATACATAATAATAACAATGTAATATGTAATGTGTATTGTCTTACTTAAATAAAAGTTATAAAGACATTATAAAATATTAATCAAAAGTAAGGTGCATTCCATTTAATTACGGTTACTTTTCGTTGAAAAGCATGTACTTAAGAAGAAAATAGTCTTTCGGCAAAACAGCACGCTACTTTCAATTAAACACTTTTCTGAAAAAAGGTATTGTTTTTGTTGAACATGATAAAAGTCAAAAGTTATAAAACTTTTAATTTAATGCAATCTCTTTTCTTAGTGTAGGGTATTTAATTTTTTTTATATGCTTTTAAAATTCAAAATGTTTCTCACTGCCTATTATTAATTACATACTAATTAAGAACTGCATTTTCTGAAACCGCTAATTCTAAAAGAAGCGTTAGAGATAAGTATAAGAACATCTATGGCTTTTCGATAGAGGATTCAATTCTACATCACATGGTGTAAAAATATACAGTAAATATACATCCATTTGAAAAAAAAATACCTTTATAGAAATAAGATATTACCCCAAATCAACCCTAGATTATGGGATACCTGTATAATTTTGTTTACTTTTTATTCCCAGATTAAATGGTAGAGGACTCATACCCTCCGCAGTCAACATAAAAACTCTATCTTTTACGGTAAACGCATTTACAGCATTTTTTGAGCTTTTTTTCACAAAAATCAAAATAACTTGGAAACGGTAACCGATAGGTAAGTAGATGTTTTATAAAATTGGCTTTAAAATTCCTAACAGAACCTAAAAATACACTAAAAATATAGGTTTCTATTTAAAATATCAAAGTTGGCCATAACTTTTCATGCAACCGGAAGTGCGACAGAGATGAAATTATTTTTTCTAAAGAGATCATAGCCAACTATGCTTAACCGCAAAGTTTCAAATTCGAGATATCATTGCAAAGTTAAAAACTTTTAATAGACGGGATCCTCCGTGAATCGCCTTGAATACGTTAATTCTATCTAGCTCTGCATCAAATTGATTAAATGCGAAATAAATCCAAAATGCTTTTTTTTTTGCTTGAGGGCATCTTGTTATTTTTTTTCTTGTAGCAATTTAAAGAAATAATAAATACATAATTATAATAATTGTTTTGTGTCGCAATTAAATGTAAATAGTAATTACAGTAAATTTATAATTCCATCGCTATAACTTGCGCAACATTTTTCTCACACATTCCATTCTTTCAACAATTAATAATACTCCTGCCAATTCCGACGTTGTTTATTTTCGAACTAGTTTATTATTGTTTAAAAGAAATACCTAATGAATAGCGCCATTCTATTTTCACAAATCTTCAGTTTCTGTTGAATTTGCTAAATATCTATTCCTTGCATCAGTAGTGTAGATATTTAAAAACAAACCAAACCCGTTTATATGTTAATAAATCAACGAAAAAATAAATTAATCACCATTTAACATGCCAGAAGAACTTCTGTTTACATCGATGAGGATTTATCGCTCGATGGCGAGCCAAAAACAAAACGAAAACAAAGCATCGAGCGGATAGTACATATATTAGGCCCAAACTGTGGAACAACAGTTCACACACAATTTAATCTCGCTTGATGGGGTAATACAACAGCGTTTAATTTAATAAGACAGGAAATAGTCGTTTAGTTCCATTTACCTATACGCTATAAGGGGATGGCGATTATACGACTGACACGACAGAAGGCAACGTGTGATATACTTTTTTCCTTATGTTGTTATTGCAGTTGAACGCAACACCGGTGGTTCCTATTGGCCGGCTGTATATTTCGAATTTGCAGCCTATTAGCAGTTGTACTGCACGGACATTATTTCTACATGTGTATGTGTAGCTGACCTTTTATAAATTATCACTAAAAATCTTGTGCGAACACCCGCAGGCAATTATTATAGGGGTGTTTGTATTATTTGTATCCTGCTATACACCGAGAGAAAAAAAGTTCCTTTCTGACACTTTTTTTTATAATTTGTTGCACTTTTTCTTCCTTTCACTGATTTTTTTTTTGTATTTTGTTTGTTTTTTACTCTGACTGCGCCATGTTATATGTATATACTGCGCGATGGGTTTTGATTATTATATAATATTATTCAATATTAATGTTACAGAAACTGACAAACATAGGTCTTATTGCTACGGAGGGTGGATACTGACTGACTATACGCATGTGCGATCACCTATATGTAATAGTATTAAATATTACATTTCATTTTGAGAGTTAAACACCCGATAGTAAATAAATTTAAAGAACACCTTTTTCATATTGTCAAATCGACAATTTGTGCGGATAAACCAAACAAGATAAATATTGGTTACGCCCTGAACACTATAATTTGTTAAAATTAACCTTAAAGTGTTGCAACAATATAAATATGTTTGTTTCAAACAGGTGCATATGATTCGCTTAAATGCAACATGATTAAATCAATGCTCAAATTCGTGACACTACGAAAAATGATGAAATAACCATTTCATTTCTCTCAGTGTAGAAATGAGTATTGAGTGAAGTTTTGCATTCAGATAAATGTTTTTTTTTTTCACCTCGCATTTGTTTAATCTATTTACTCGAGGATACATATCATCATGTATATTTTGTATAATCTAACACTGGAGGTTGACAATTATTTGTTTTTGGGACGTGGTACACGTGTATGTATACAAAGGATTTTCTGGTGTAAATATTAACACAGACATCCCCTTCTAATGTTTACTTATCTCGGTGTGGGGTGAGACCTTCTCTTGAATGTACCAAAGGGTAATATCGAAATTTACACGTAAAAAATGAGAAGTAGAAGTTGTGAGTTAAAGTAATTTTCTCTCTCTCTTTAACATAATGTAACATAACGATAATGAGGGGTCAAATTTATTATTGTTTTTAGGAAACCTAGCTGACTATAATTGAGTGTTGTGACTCAGTTATATGTATATAGTAGATATATTAAAGATTGGAAATTACAATAGAAAAAAAACGTAGAATAGCAGCTTAAGATGTTTTGATCTTTCAGGTTGTTTTACATATTTACGTGTATTGAAATTAAAAAAGAATGAAAAAAAAAGATTATGCTAAATATCATAAAATGAATTATTAGTACAGAGGTGTATCGGTATAGAGGTAAAATATAATAAATGTTAGTAGCTGTAATCATATACAATCAAAAAGTCTTAATGCACAGGGGTCTATCTGTAAGCATTAACGAGAAAAAACATATTTATAAATGCCGTGGGCTAGAGCCGCACCTGTGCCCAACCTAAATGCTGTCCCGAGTATACCCCCACATGCCACTATCATTCAGCCATTACCGCTGTTAGTTTTGTGTGGATCGCCGCTTGGAGTGCAAGCCACTTCGAACATTTATTTAAATTCTTCCCGTCTCGAAAAAAACGATCCTTTTCAGGACCATCATGATTTCATATAAAGAAAATCGGAGCTTGATGCATCGGCAAAAGCGCGGGAATGTATAGTTAAATAGTAAAAAGGCGTTTGCAAATTTTCTGTATGTACATTTATTTCTGTGTAATTCGATTCAATTCATTTTGCGTTATATGATTAAATAAATCCAAAAGAAATAACTCAGATTCATGTGGTACCGTTTATTAACAACTAACTCTCGATTCGACAAAGCAAAAGAAAAATATTTACGTTTTTTGTAACTACTGAAGTCGCATATCCGGTGAAACTCGAACGTCTTATCAGGATATTAAAAATAATACTTTGTAGACTTACGTAGTATGCTCTTAACAAAGAAGGAATGTTTATTTTATAAAAAGAAGAAATTTAAAATGCCTGTTTTGCTCTTTTTACAAGGGCACACTGGCCGATTGGGCTTTATTTATTCAGAATGGCCTTAAATGAATTTACGGCATACCATTAAGAATAATACTAAATGAGTGCAATGTATTTATACATAATACCACGTTTAGCGGGTGCTTAACATGATGTTTCCTTGGATCAGGCCCGGACTAAAGAATTTTTTGCTCTAAATTTTACTTTTTTTTTTTTTATTCTTTAATGATGAAATCCGGTTTCGGTGGGTTTGTGTTTTATATGTCGTGTAGTTAACACCCAAGCAAAATTTACTTTTTTTTTTGATACACCCTGTATAATATTTTGCAATACTTTGTTTAGAATGTTCCATTTATGTTATTATTTCAAATGCTTTAATTAATGTCCTGTAATTGGTCAAGTGACTGTTGGACAAATAAAGTTTATTATAATTATTATTTATTGTAACACCAAATTAGAAATAATAGTATTATCACATAGTTACTGACTTGCAGAAATATCAGAGCGACAAATAGATGCTACGAGTTATGCATTTATAATTAATGCAGATATTTCTCACATTATCAGATGTCCTTCCTGGGGAACTTTAGCAGAATATTAATACATTAATTTAATCTACATTTAATGATAAGACCATTACGCTACTTTGGCATTTCCCCTCGTCGTATCAATTCTTAAAATCGTGAACAATAACGTAACAATTGAGACAGGTTATGAGGCGCAAACAATCTGATTTCTTCCGACGTTAATTGGTCATCTATTCAAGGGTGGTTAACATTCAAAATATCGCCAGTTGGACGGCCATTGTTCTTACTAGGTGATCTGAAACGAAAACACGAGCGCCCGCGACTCATAGTTCACTTGTGATATCCGAATTAATAGTTGCCCGCTGTTCGGGTGGAATTATTTTCCGGTCTACCGGTGAATGGATCGTGGGGTCTAGGTCGCCTTTTTTTTTTAAGGATATAATCGCATATGCGAAGCCCGTTTGAGAATTCCCCGGATATTCTTCAAGAGGGAAGTTCTGTTTTATACAGCAGCAGCTTATATGCTTTTTTCATGTTAATAGCTATTGTTAACCCTTTTATGCTTTTATACATATCCAGTACTTGGTATTTTGAATTGGTAGTAAAACAGTGATGGTATGAGCTGGTGCTAAGCGGTACCGTTGCCCGACTATCGATTGTTGTCACCGGAGGATGTTGTTGACCTGATTCAGGGGTAAACCTGGATTTTAACTTGAATTCAACAGGGGAAAAGTGCCTGAACGTTCGTAGATTTTCTCTTATTGGAAATATTGTAGATTCTATGTTAGATGACAGAATTTTCCTTACATCATTTTTTTAAATTATTCACACTATTTCCCATACTCTATTCGGGAAGGTTCTGTATGCAATAAAACTGTCAATAACCTATTGCGCGTAAGGTTTTAGTAATACGAGTTGATGATGATAGGTGTCAAAATTACCGAAAAACAGTTATTCCCGATAACGTCAAATACTAAGGTAATATAAAATGTAATATGTCTTGCCGCAATTTGTATTGTTAACTACGTCGCGTATACAAACCGTATCATACTAGCAAAACTATAGTGTTGGCCCAGCGATATAAATAACTATTCACAGTTTAAGACTACAGACGTTTTTTGCGCTGCATTAAATGCCAAACGTATTTAGAGAATATTTAACGCGTGTTTGCTTGACTTTACGTCATAGTAAATGTATTTCCCTTTTTCGCAAAAATTGAGTTTTTAGAGAATCGTGTTAGGATGAGTTGCTCGATATTAACAGTCATGAAAAACTGGAATCAAATATACAGGTGAGTTTTTTTTTTTATCTTGAGACAACGGAATATCTCTAAAACACTGCATCAAATCAAAAAAAAAGATCTTAATAAGATTTGTTATAATGTAGGGGGGTCGCTGAATGGTGCGAACTCGATCCCCCACCTCACCCCCCAGAGTGGGAGGGGGAACTTTGAAATCTTAAATGGGTACCAGTTAACCGTACTTTATTCAGTACTTGACAAGGTGTGAATACTTACACATTGTCCGATCCCCATTTAGATTATTAATTATTAATCCAATACAAATTAGTTAGTGTTGAATATTTGAAGAGTAATGGAGGATATGATACAGTAAAGTTCTTCGTTGTTGAATGGCTTGCATATGTATCTATATACATATGTACCTACATAGTTTTGCGAAGTCAGTAGAGAATATTATATCAGGTTCTGTATTCACATGTAAGAGAACTTCATATTTACAAAGGAAAATCTAGAAAGTATTATGTGATTACAAATTTTAAAAACTTATTAAATTACAATAAAAAGTAACAATGCTTAACATAATTTAGTGAAAAGAGCTTCCCCCTGTTTTTGGCCTAGTGCGCATCAATATTTTGAATAGAAGTCTTGAGGTAGGGGCGTTGATTGGATTTGTTAAGTTTTAATATATTTTTTTTTGATAATCGTTTAAATTTAACGCGCCGCTAGATATAACAAACTTACCATCATTTTCAAATGTATTGTTGTGGAAAATTACAATGTTTTGATATAAATAATATGTAAATTATTTCTAATCAATGATAAAAAGACTTACCAAGTTTTTCTTTTAATATTTTAAATAGTTAGTGACTCTTTATTCCTGCTTGTTTTATCTTTTTTTTAAATAAAATATAAGAAATAAAGAAAATGTCACTATTACCTATTTAAATAAGTAATACAATTATATATATCATCTTGTTACAGTGCTTAAAACGTATTCAAAATATAAATTATTTTAGCAATTCTTACTATTCAATGAAAGCTTGAACGGAGATATTTGAGTGCTGCACAAATATAAATAAACAGCTACATCTAAGACGCCGCCAATGCGTAGAATATTGCGAAAACACAGCTGCGTTGTGGTTCGTGTCGAACAAACAAGTTATGTATATATGCGTCATCACTGTGCATTGAAATATTCCACGTGATTTACGGGCGCATGTAGTTTTAAAATTTTTAAAAATCTATGCCCGCAAATAAATCGTATGTGTACAACTCTAAAACTAATTTATTATTTTGAAGCGATAGAATTGTAAATTAAGGAAATGCAGGATGAGGCCAATCCGATGATCCTAATCCGGCCCTGCTAATGGACTATAAACAAAAATGCATAGCTTTTTATGTTTCCCGTTCTTGGTTGTAATGCGATCTTAAAAAACGAGATTAATAAGTTATATCCAACAGTATAGGTAATCAATATCGTTTATTTGTGTACTATAGTCACTAGAAACTATTGAAAGTAAGTATATGTGTTATGTTTGGTACATAAATCTCTGTACTATGTCAAGGTACTTGACCAATATTCGATCAAACTTTGAATGATTGGGTTACCGAGGTCAAACTTCAGTTCTTGTTACACGGTCTTTGAAACCACTAAGTAAAAAAAGTTGATATATACGCGCAGAAGAAAAAAAAATAATAAGAATGAAAGAAGAAACTACTGAATAGGCATAAAATAATTAATTGCAATTTTACACAATTTATGTTCCGTTGAATGAAAATATAAATTCATTTCACAATATGAAATAATATTACTTAATAGATAGATACCTATACGAAATATAATACATCTAATTTCAATTTTGTTGTTGTGACTGTATTTCCAGTTCAACCGAAAGTTCTCTCTATTTTTTTTTAAAATGGAACACCTTGTATATTTTTGCAGATTATAATAGACTTTGTTTTTCCGAATTCGACCATACTGGTTTTAGCACCAGTATCTGTAAATGATGAAGAGATAGAACACTTCACGTTTACTGAACAATTAATTTTATTTATTGTAAATTATTAACAAAATGGTAGTCATCTTATAAACGAACTCATTTAAAATGTTCAAAATGCTCGCCGTTTACTTCCTGACAATATGCAAGTGCTCTACAAAATTTCCAAAACTTCTCTACGGATTAAATCGCATTCGTCGACTATTCTTTGCTTCAACGCCTGCTAAGAAGTTGATCGCCTAACGTAAACACGAGATTTGAGAAAAAGAGATAAAAATCTATTGGACTAAGCTCTGGAGAACGTACAGGCGGCCACTCTATGAATCCTCTATGTCCAATCTATCGATTTGGGAAAGCAGCACACAAATAGTTCCTAACTCGCCTATCAAAGTGGGAAGGCGCTCCATCCAGTTGAAATCAAAAACTTTAACGCAACTCCCCACTGTGTTCAAGTGCAGGAATAATGTGGTTTCTCAGTAGATCCAAATACTTTTCCCCACTTAAGTTTCCTTCTATAAAAAATGGGCCTATATAAGCCTGTTTTCAACAATTTCCATCCAGACATTCAACTTTTGAGGATGTTGAGTATGAGCTTCATGGGTCCAGTGAGGATTCTCAATGGATCAGTATCTGGAATTATGGCGAATGACTGGTCCATTTAAACAGAAAGTTGCTTCGTCAGAAAATACCATATTAATTGCAGAATGTTCGTCTGCATTACAAATTTCCATCATTCTTTCGCAAAACTCCAGGCAAAGGGTCAAAAGCATCATATGACAGTTCTTGAAGTAAGTGTATTTTATACGGATGGAAGTTTTCTTTCTTCAATATTTTTCCTACAGAACGACGACTTACACCATGGTTTAGTGCTAAAGTTGTGGTAGAAATTTGAGGTGATTCTTCTAATTCACTAGCAAATGTTTTTTCTAACAACTGGGTTAGTTGCAGTCTGCGGTCTTCCTGTTATTGGTAAATTTTTAACCGTTCCAGTCATACTAAAATGTTTTAGTATTTTAGTGACAGCTGAACGTGTTATAAGAATTCTTTAGGGATGCAAATCACTAAAAAGGTGCCACACTTCTTCATAAGTCCTAACACCATTTTCATTCGTACATTTAGTAATTCGATAGACACGAATTAAATAAACTTGACTGTTTGTCAACAATTACCTACTAGATGATAATACCTTTTGTTTGTTTGTTGCTTCCGGTTGTGGCTGACATCTATGGACTTATTGTCTCATCCCCACTGAAATTTTGCCCTCCATTATTTACAGATAAAGGGGCTAAAATAAGTATGCCCAAATTCAGAAAAACACGATCTATTATAATCTGCAAAAATATACAGGGTATTCCATTTAAATAAAAAAAAATAGAGGGAACTTCTGGTTGAACCGGAAGTACAGTCACAACAACAAAATCAACATCAGATGTATTATATTTCGTTACGCTTAAGTGCAAAGTTTCGTCAATACCATCCTCTTCGTTTTGATATATATTTGCTTGGTCCCATACTTTATTCCAACCCTGTATAATAAATATATAGCTGTCACTGCAGTAACAACTACGCTAAAAAAAAAAGAAAATGCATGCATTTGTTCAGATAAACATGGTAAATTCAATCTTCGTTTAAATATAGGGCGAAGAGATTTTTTTTTTATTTAAACAAATATAAAGATTAATGTTATTTTCTAGAACTTATAGTTACAATTAAACAAAAAATAAAAAGGAAGGGAAAAGTATTAAATTAACAGAAAGAAAGTATAATAAATTATTAATTTTTATAAATTGAACTAATTTATAAAAAGGTGAAATCGATAGTATACAGGGTGTATCAAATAAAAAAGTAAATTTTGCTTGGGTGTTAACTACACGATATATAAAGTACAAACCCATCGAAACCGGATTTCATCATTAAAGAATAAAAAAAAAAAGTAAAATTTAGAGCCAAAAATTCTTTAGTCCGGGCCTGATGCAAGGAAACGTCATGTTAAGCACCCGCTAAACCTGGTATTATGTATAAATACATTGCACTCATTTAGTATTATTCTTAATGGTATGCCGTAAGTTCATTTAACGTCATTCTGAATAAATAAAGGCCCTTGTAAAAATAGCAAAACTGAGGCATTTTAAATTTCTTCTTTTTATAAAATAAACGTTTCTTATTTGTTAAGAGCATTCAACGTACGTCTACAAAGTATTATTTTTAATATCCTGATAAGACGTTCGAGTTTCACCGGATATGCGACTTCAGTAGTTACAAACAACGTAAATATTTTTCTTTTGCTTTGTCGAATCGAGAGTTAGTTGTTATTAAACGGTACCACATGAATCTGAGTTATTTCTTTTGGATTTATTTAATCATATAACGCAAAATGACTTGAATCGAATTACACAGAAATAAATGTAGATACAGAAAAATTGCAAATACGCCTTTTTACTATCTATTTATACACTCCCTCGCTTTTGCCGATGCATGAAGCTTCGATTTTCTTTATATGAAATCATGATGGTCCTGAAAAGGATCATTTTTTTCGAGACGAGAAGAATTTAAATAAAATATTCGAAGTGGGTTGCACTCCAAGCGGCGATCCACACAAAACTAACAGCGGTAATAGATTAATGATAGTGGTATGTAGGGGTATACTCGGGACAGCATTTAGGTTGGGCACAGGTGCGGCTCTAGCCCACGGCATTTATAAAATATTTTTTTTCTCGTTAATGCTTACAGATAGACCCCTGTGCATTAAGACTTTTTGATTGTATATGATTACAGCTGCTTTATATAATTATATTTACCTCTATATCTGATACACCCTGTATATTAAATTTAAATATGATAAACAACCATTTTTTATCGTATAAGTTTTTAGGTGTGCAAATTTCTTTCAATAATGCAATCAGTTAACAACAATAATTATTGGATGGCAAAAACAATAATATGGAATGACATTTGTGATTCAAGTATTGTTTGTTGTTATTATCTATCATAAGTGCAGTTACTGAGCTCCCTGACGCTATACTATACTACTATATCAAGTTTTAAGAGAATTCTTGCGAATTTCTGGAGTAAGTTTTAATTCTTTTGTTTTTGGTTCTTACTAGAACAACCAGTTCAAATGTTGAGCAGTGTATGTATTTTATGCAAAACAACACGCGTGTAAATGCCATTTTTGTAATTACTAAACTTTTTGTTGTTGGATGTTTTCGAAATATACAGATAGAATCTCGACCGTTCTACTAATTTATTAGATTTATCTGGAAATAGAAAATCCAATAAATACAAGAGCGATCCGGAAACCGTAAATACATAAAAGTTTCGTGGCGCATCCGGTAGGATAGCCTGTTGTTCCCCGTCCCTATGGTAATCTAGCACCACTTCACTACCAGCGCTGGAGAGAATTAAGAATCGAAGAACGAACACGTGCTCCGCACACACCACACGACAACGACTAAGCGAAGGGGTGTGGGTGGGTCCTAGAGTGCTCTCACCCCTCGTAATCTTCCGAAAATCGCGCAGGGGTCCATCCACCCTAAACATCCTCCAGAAACGGAGGCAGTTTCACTGGAGCCCGATAAACGATGCCGCCCCCCGGGATGCATCCAGTTTAATAATGCGCATTCGTATATTCGGACTATCCGGGTACCATTTCCCCCTTTTATTAATGTTTAAGTGTGATGTACTGCTGCCCGGGAGAGATTAAATTAACAAACTTTGCGGATGGCGCACGCCCTCCTAAGCTAATCAATACTTTTCGCCAATGTTCGTGTGTATGTTGGAAATGTTTATATTATGTAAAAGGAGATTTGAGGTGAAGGGGTAGTCAGGGTTGTGGAAAATTAGATTATTTGCGGAAGAGTGTTGTGTTGGGCTTGCTTTTCGGGTGAATAGCGCAGATGTTATCTTTGATTTTTATTTAGGTAGGGTAAAGTTAAAATTATGTAATAAATGAACAATTTTTAAAGTAACACTTTTATATTTATTTATTTTATATTTATAGCTTACAGCTCACCGATTGTAAAAAAAAAACTCGGCTTATTTTATGAAGTAAACTTTGAAAAAGATTCAGGAAAATGAATTCCACATTTGTTCGATTGAAACACACAGTTTTTACTGCTTTCTGATACACCGATTTTGCACTGAACTTTTCACTATTATGTACACTAGCGACACTTTCTAATTGTACGACCTACAGGGTAAAATACAGCCCATATCTTCAGCGTGGATAGTAGACGAATTTATGCAGTAATTGGCCGCTTCGAAATATGTAAACACAGATGTGCGGTCTCTCTGTCGGTTATTTTAAAAAAGCTTAGACTGGATTTATTAATGTGCGAAGTTGAATGCATCTCTTATGTATTTGTTATCTTTGCGTAGGAATAAATTTATTTGATGTTTGAAGTAATTTCGAATAGCTATAGTGTTATTAATGGTTTTAAAAGAATATTTTCATTTTACAGTTGAACTACGAGTAGGAACTAAACCAAAGGCATGGTTAATTATACAAAAAATAATGGGTTTTATTACTTTATTCATTTTATACGTATGCAAATAATATGAAACTATCAAAATGGATCACATGAAGAAATTTAAAGTATTTAGCTATACTGAAATCAGTAAAGCATATCTCCGTTATAAATGAAACACTTTTTTCAATATTACTGAACACATTAACTAAATTGCGACAGCCACTATGCAAGATATTAAACAATATAATAATAAGGATTGTTACTACATCTATTTTTTGTGAAGTTGGTGTTGCGCTAATTAATTGATTAAATGCAGAGAAATTTGTTGTAATTTCGTTATTGACAGAAATGCATGTTTTGTTTTCCCTGCAGCGTTACCAAATAATGCTTATATTTTTTAATCTAATTAATGTCTTGATGATTCATACCATTTTTTTTTAATTCGCTCCGGCTTCCTTCTTTAACATTAAATAATAAAGGAGATATGGCGAGGATGCATCCAAAACCATGATTTTTATATCAGATATTAGAACGAAAAGCTCTACACTCGTCACAAATATTTTTTATTAGTTATAGTAATGGTATGTTTCCATTAATATTATAACAACAAGATAAAATAATATTTCGATTATAAATTCCCCTAGTTTAAAGATTTTACTCAAAAGTCTCACAATATTTTTCAAAAGAATACAAAATTTGAATTAGTGCTAAATTGAACAGTAGTGATAGCTATAAATACAAAATGCAGGTTTAAATTAATAATTAATGATTAGTTTATATAAATATTAATTCTTCATTATGTTAATATCGGAAAAAGGTGCCGCGGCGAATTAAAAATAGTTATGAAAACAATCATTATGAATCAATCGGATTAAAAACACAAACATATTTGGTAAAGCTGTAGGGATGTGTAAAGAAAACAAAACATCTGTTTATATACAATATTATATTTAAGGTAAGTAATTGAAATAAATCCAATTGTGCTAACCGAGGTAAGTCGGCAGGCATAAGTATGCGCCTTTGATGTATTTAATTCTCTCTATTTTATAAGATCAATTTTTTTCTATGTTTATTTACTGCATTCTTTCTTACATTTAAAGTAGATTTACTACAAAAAAACACGAGACGCACATCTGTGTTTACATATTTCGAAGACGGCAGTGAATGCATAAGTCGTCTACTACCATGCTAACATTTAGGGCTCTATTTTATGATTGTAGGTCGTAAATTAGAACGTGTCGCTGGTGTACACTTATTTGCAAAGTTTCATCAACACCATCCTTTCCATTTTAAAGTTATTTGAATGGTTCCATACTTTATCCCAATCGCTGTATATATTTTTAATGCAAAATCATTTCATACGTAATTAGAAGCAGGAGCATTTGTCATTGTATCCATCTCAATTTTAGTCGTTAAACGGAGTATTTCGCACTAATAGTGACAAATCATTCTGCTCCAGGCACCAAACACTTAAGCAAGCAAGAAAGCAGACATTTTATGTAACAGGAAAATGCAAATTATTTAAATATATCTATTCTAAATAACTATACCATCATTCAATATTACAAACTGAAATACTTATATTATCTGCATCACCACATCCCAGAAATCTATTAGTCATCGAATATTCATTATGAAACTATATTTTTTATCTCTTTACATCCGTTAAAACGTCCTTCAAGGTGAGTACTAACTACTCTGGTTAAAAATTACACGCTTTCTAGATTTCTTTTTTCCCATCAGCACTTTATAATTAAAACAATCTTTTCTACGTTTACAGATTTTTTCAGCATCATCTAAACCATAAGAAAAAAATTTCAATTTTATCTCTCTTGTATCACGAAGAATTCACTGTAAATCAGGTAAATCTGACAAACAAAAAGTAAACTGAATTATTACCGTAACGCGTTATAAGAGATATAAACACATTAAAATTCTTCGTGTTAGCGCAATACGATCCGACGCTGCGTCCGTCCAAATCCATTAAGAGATGCGTAAAGGACTCACTTTCATCGGCTTTTTTTTATTTATTTTAATATAAATTCGGTTTCAACGTGCGTACAGGTGCTTTCGTTCTAATCAGTGGCACACACCGACTTTTACGCAACGGACGACAGCCCAGATTGGTTAAGTTATAGTAAAGAAGTTCATCAACCGGTCAAATTTTTTTCCGCGTGTTATACGACTTCGTCTGAAGGTATCATCTGGTAAGATTAACCTTGTAGTTCAAATGAATCGGTATTTAATAGTAAAAAAAAACTAACAAAGATAAGTAGATATTAGATGGAATCTATTTGAGATAGACAGGAGACCTTAAAATTATTAAGAAGTGAAAGTACTTGAGAACAAAATAAACAAGAATGTAAGGGGGAATAATTACTGTGGTGTACCTAAATATTGACACAGATCCTTCTGTAGCTGTTAGGAGGGGATAAACCCTTATTTCTTTATAGACAAGAGAGGGTAAATTAGATTAGATGTTAAAGCATACACTGTAAAAAATTACAGTAATTTTGCCATGGTAAATCAGGAATATTATAGGTATGTAATAACGTTGTGAATTTACCACAATAAATCATGTAAATTTTGTTTTACATGTTTTTTTCTAGGATATTTAACATGGAAAAGGAAATATCGGTAAAATTTATAGCTTTTTTATGTAAGCTTAAGATGTAACAAAAATTCAAAAGGAAAATACAGGAAAAAAACATGTACATTTTGTATTACTCTTAAAATTTACTTAAAAGTGTAAAAATTGACATTTTTTTGGGGATTAGTGCACTTTACAAAGTAATTTACTAGTACTATTAATTTTGCTGTAAAAATATGAGGATCTTTTTATTTATTTGTTTTTACTTGAATTTCGGGTAAAATATAGATTCATGGAAATACGAAATTCATACGCCGCAATGTGATTGGTTATTGGATTATTTATCTGTGCGCGTAGGTAATTCTATTCGTTTGTCGGAACTTATTATTGGCCAATAATATCATGTACGTCACAAACAATCGTAGGTTTCGCGTAAGCGTGTTCATTCTTGATCCCTGGTTGAGCGATTCAGTATGACCTATTGGGTACTATAAAAGAATTAGGTAAGTTGCTTGCTTCTCTTTATAAAAATACATATGAATTATTCTCAGTGTTCGGTAAATATAGAGTTCATATAAATATTACATACGAATTTACAGTACAAATCTTTGAAAAATACATCAGCATGTGGAATTTACTAGATGGTAGAAATTTTACCTTATGAAGCAAATTTACCTGTAAAATTGTAGGTAAACTTTGTTACCAACGATTTTACATGTAATTTTACTGCAACTTTTTTTTACAGTAAGCAAAAAACTACAAACGGTGTTATATTGTGTATATTATAATGCTAGATTAAGAGCTTATCTTTGTACTGCACTTACTATGCTTATTTTGCACATTACATTGTATCATGTTTCTTATTGTTAGACGTACGTTTTCATATGTATTTTACTCAAATGTAATTCTGTATCCAATGATGAGGTTGCACTCCGTTTATTGAATATATATTTTTTTTTAAATTTAATTTTTTATTTGAAAAACGTAAATACGGGAAGAGTATTTTAGTTAAATGATAATGTTTGTTAAAGCTATACAGGGTGTATCAGATAAAGAGGTAAATATAATAATATGTAGCAGCTGTAATCACATATAATCAAAAAGTCTTAATGCACACGGGGGTCTATCTGTAAGCATTAACGAGAAAAAAAATATTTTATAAATGCCGTGGGCTAGAGCCGCACCTGTGCCCAATCTAAATGCTGTCCCGAGTATACGCCCACATACCACTATCATTCAGCCGTTACCGCTGTTAGTTTTGTGTGGATCGCCGCTTGGAGTGCAAGCCACTTCGAACATTTTATTTAAATTCTTCCCGTCTTGAAAAAAACTACATCCTTTTCAGGACCATCATGATTTCATATAAAGAAAATCGAAGCTTGATGCATCGGCAAAAGCGCGGGAATGTATAGATTCATTTTCGCGCGACATCATAGTAAAAAGGCGTGTTTGCAAATTTTCTGTATCTACATTTATTTCTGTGTAATTCGATTCAATTCATTTTGCGTTATTTGATTAAATAAATCCAAAAGAAATAACTCAGATTCATGTGGTACCGTTTATTAACAACTAACTCTCGATTCGACAAAGCAAAAGAAAAATATTTACGTTTTTTGTAACTATTGAAGTCGCATATCCGGTGAAACTCGAACGTCTTCTCGGGATATTAAAAATATACTTTGTAGACTTACGTAGAATGCTCTTAACAAATAAGGAACGTTTATTTTATAAAAAGAAGAAATTTAAAATGCCTCAGTTTTGCTATTTTTACAAGGGCACACTGGCCGATTGGCCTTTATTTATTTAGAATGACTTTAAATGAACTTACGGCATACCATTAAAAATAATACTGAATGAGTGCAATGTATTTATACATAATACCACGTTTAGCGGGTGCTTAACATGACGTTTCCTTGCATCAGGCCCGCACTTAAGAATTTTTGGCTCTAAATTTTACTTTTTTTTTATTCTTTAATGATGAAATCCGGTTTCGGTGGGTTTGTACTTTATATGTCGTGTAGTTAACACCCAAGCAAAATTTACTTTTTTATTTGATACACCCTGTATATATTAAACTAAAAAGAAAATTACAGAAAAAAGATTTATTCTCGGAAACGTCAAAATACTAAAGTATGTAACATGTGTGCCAACTTGTACTGTCAACTCCCTAGTGTCAAATTTTTTTTTTCTATTTTTAATTCAAAATTTCGATTTGTCGGCCCAAAAAACATTGTATATCACACGGCCAGAAACTCTTTTGCGAGTATTCGTTCTTGTGGGCTGCTGTATTTTCTGGCCGAGTGATAGAAATAACTATTATCTTAGTCCAGTGTAAATGGCATTTTGCCAAATAAAAAAGACGTTACGCTCTCAATGCGAAATGAAGGTGTAGTATGGAGAAAGACTGTACATGAAAATTAACAAACAATAGTAGGTACGGAATGACTAAATAAGTAAAATTCGACTGTGTAGAACATATGTCAATTTTGACAGCAAAATTTGAGAAAACGCTGTATTACTAATTTCATTACAATGATTGGATGAAAATATTGATTTGCGCATCGCGAAAAATATTGTAGGATCAGGACAACCATTCACGATCTCAGTGTATATAAGCTTTCATTAATACTATACAATATTGTGTCACAGGGTTCTAAAATAAAAATAGTTGCCACAATTAGTTACTGGAATAGAGGTGTCAAGACTAAAAAAAAAAATCATTTCTGGCATGATGGCCCAGAATGAGTGCCGTCATGTAAGAATAGACGTGCTCACAATTAGTAGGTTTGTCGTACGTTCCAAATAGATATTCTAAATAATTTCCGTGTTAGACATTTCGCTTATATATAAACCAGGTTAAAATTCAAAACGAACCGTCAACTGCAAAGAAAAAGAAATAAAAAGTACGTACACGCAATTCAGAATTTTGAAATTTCTTGATTGTAAATGCAATTTTCGGAAATCGTATTCACTTATCACAGCCATAAATCACTTAATTATGTATATTACTGCGATCAAAGGTAACGACTAGAAATTTAAACAGAAAATAATTATAGAGAGAAAAAGGTTTATGTATAGAATAAACAAATCGGAGTTTCGATGGCGGTGTTTCCTTTAGAAATACCAATGAAAAAAAAATACATAACAACAAAAAGAGCTCTTGAATAGACGGCTTCATTTAGAAATATATATGTATTTAACTTGTTTGATGTTATGTAGAGATAATTCTTTTTTAAGAAAACATGTGGTGATGAGATTTTATTATTTAATATTATGTTACTTGTTAATGCTGCTTTGATATTAGTTACTTACTTCGATTTATGCTCGCGAGTATTAATTTAGCAATAGACAATATGTCAGTCAGCCTCCTCAGTTTTGGGATAATGTGATTTTCACAGATTTATTGACTACACTATTATTGATGTATTAATTACTATTGCTGTTTAATATTCTTAAATATTGTATTACTATAAAGTTTCCTTCTATCTATAAAAGAATACCAAAACCAGGTTTAAGATTATTTGTAAAATTCTTAAATAAAGCAATTAAGTACGCAAAGAAATTATTTATTTTATGAACCCTCCGTTTATTGTATTTTCAGGAAATATATTTTAGCTATCGCCTGTGTAATCTGACGTCGTCGATCTATTTTCTTGAGATATGGCCAACACTGGGTCTCTTTACAAAAGGACAGGTTTATTAACAGTTATTTAAAATATTATTGGATTTATAATACGTAACAAACATTGTAAGAAAGCATATTGTTCGTCAATCTCAGTTAGTGCTAAAATATTTTTGAATTTGATACATTTAATACTTTTTCGTTGCTACTGCCCGAAGCTGTGTTACAGACCAAAAGTGTTGGCTATATTTCAATAAAATAGAACGACACTGGATTACACAGGCGATAGTTAAGATATATTTCTTGAAAATACAATAAAGGGAGGGTTAATAAAATAAATAATTTCTTTGTGAAATTAATTGCTTTAAAAATTTTGTAAATAATCTTAAACTGTTTTTGGTAATTTTTTAATACATAAAAAAATATTTTGTAGTAATACAATATTTAAGAATACTAAACAACAACAATAATGAATACATCAATAATAGTGTAGTTAATCAATGTGAAAATCACATTGTTCAAAAACTCAGGAGGCTGATTGACATATTGTCTATTGCTAAAGTGTTACTTGCGGGCATAAATCGAACTAAGCAACTAATGTCATAGTAATAGGTAATATAATTTTAAAATCCCATCGCTATGTTTTCTTAAAAAAAGAATTATCTCTACATAACATCAAACAAGTTAAATACATACATGTGTATTTCTAAATGGTGCCGTCTACTCAAGAGGCCTTTTACTTATGTATTTTTTGTTTGCATTAGTATTTCCGTATTTGGTATTTCTAAGGAAACACCGCCACCGAAATTCCAATGTGTTTATTTAATGCATAAACCTTTTTCTCTATATATATTTATGTTTCTGTTTAAATTTTTAGTCTTTACCTTTGATCGCAATAATACACACAAAAAAAGTGCATATATCCTCTGAAAGCTGCATTTACACCCAAGAAATTTAAAAATTCACGATTGCTAGTGTCCCGATTTTTCCTGTGAGAAGTGTACATCATCAACGTTTCACAAGAGGAGGATTATTATCTAAATTTAAAAGCCCATCAGCATCTGTTCCCGGATTCTATATAAACCGAAACCCCATTTGGTTCGATGCCCCTTCGCAATCTGAACTCAGCTCGGTTGCTAATTGAACGCAAATATACATTTGAAGAACAACAAATCTATAGCAATCTGAAGTATTAACGTCTGCCCGCCCGGGTTATATATGTATACCTTTAAAATTAGACAGATACGCCTTAAAACTGTTATTGTTGGCTTTGTTTCGTCTCACCATTAAGATTTATATGTATTGTTTATAGGAGTAGCGCGATAGAAATATTATACAGGGTGAGTTTATTTTTTATCTTGAGAAAATATGTTACCAAAGCTACTACGCATCTGCTCAAAACACGTTGTAATTGCTAATTGTTCGTCACACCGCAGAAAATCCAAATGCGCAAAATAGAGTGGAGGAATTCTCTTTTGCGGATTTGGATTTGCTAGAAAAAAAATGCATAATTTGTGTCGAATTGTCTCAACGACAATACGATTTCTCAACTCATCAATATTTTCAATGAAATGGGGATCGTATATAAACTAGTTATTTAAGGTAATCACTGCGAAAAAAAGTCTAGAGAATTTAAGTATGCTGTGCAATTCATTTTTGAAAACTTTAAAAAATGACAAATCTTGTTACTTACACTATAACATTTTTTTAAAGTACCATTAAACATACTGTATCTTCAAAACTAAGACGCTACATACATACATCCATATGAACCTTTGTGAACATAATAACGCTAAGAATCAGGCAATAAAATTTGTCGCATAAATTTAGAATCACCTCTATAATGATAAAACTTTTATTACATTGACAATTACTACATTTCAATTATCAAATCCTGCAAACCGAATAACAAAATTCATTTAAAATGTGTCCATTTCCTTCCCCGCAATAAAAATTGGATTTAAGAATTTTTAATATTTATTAATTATAGTAATAAAGTGTGGTATTATTCTAAGATGACATCGCAAATTAATAACCATTTTTATCTTTCCTAGTGTGAAAATTATGAAAATGAAATAATAAATATAATAAGGGAGTTATTCCTGAAAAATACATCATGATAGTGTTTTAAGTAAAAAAAAAACAAGTCATTTGTTTAGTAAACAAACAATGAAAATAAAAAAAATTGCGTTTTTCTTTCTTTGTAAGAAATACGCGGGGTTATGCATAAAATATCCATTATATTTTACTCATGCGCTCTGTGTTGTGTTATGTTTTCGTCGATATAAAATCACAAAAACTGTGACTGCTGTACTTACGTACAGTTTAAAAACTAAATATATGTAATTCTGAAGGAAATATGTTAGTATTTATATTTAAGTATTCCCGATAAGAACTTAATGTATTTTTCATTTTAAAATGCCTTCTAAATTTGCCTACATTAAACTTTTTGTGTAGGTATTATTTTAGTTAGCAAAAAACTACTGCCAACTGAACTAAGCTGATTCAAAACTTTGTAAAATTAATACAAAAGAAAATGGGAGGGGGGAGGGAGAACTGGCCGAAGATTTGCACCACCACTTAATATTGTCAAGGGCCACCACTGGGACAGCAAATAAATATTTTTTTAAGTTTCAATTATCGAACTATTCCAAATTAGCACTATTTAATGATGAAATTTGCGAATTCCTTATAGGAATCATCATCCTATATCGATTTTTTCTTTCACAATTACCAGTGAATCGCAATTGACATATCTGGCTGTTTATAGTCTCGTGGCAACCGTATTTTTAATTTTAAAATATTTTTTTTTTGTCAATTGCAACATGATATATGTATGAATAGTTTTATCGACATGTTAAATATCATCGAAATTAGAAAAAGGCTCTTCATCGTGATGTCAAAATACGAAATAATAATTGACAATAACAATTTGGAATATTAACAGCTTTTTTACTATCATTTGTTTAATGTTACCTGTAACAAATAAACCAAATAATCTTATTAATAAAACTTCTGAGTTGTCTCAGTCATTAATGTTATTGGCTTTTATTTTTTTTTACAGAGATGGTATCTCTGATAATAAAACGCACGTTAACATGTAACATAAATATGTCTTTTTTGATTGGGGTGTATATCAATGACCACCAGACTACAATTTTAGAAATCAAATGACATTTTATTAGCCAGAGATACAAAAAAAATACTATCGTAGAATTTATGTTAGCCTTAAAAGAAATTGTAACATCACTTGAAAAACATCCTGTATAATCACAAATAATTGTTCTGTTTCTCTACACTGTAAAAAAGTTGCAGCAAAATTACATATAAAATCGTTGGTAACAAAGTTGCCTACAATTTTACAGGTAAATTTGCTTCATAAGGTAAAATTTCTACCATCTAGTAAATTTCACATGCTGATGTGTTTTCCAAAGATTGTACTGTAAAATTAGTACGTAATATTTATAGGAACTCTATATTTACCGAACACTGAAGTAATTTTCATATGTATTTTTATAAAGAGAGCAAGCAACTTACCTAATTCTTTTATAGCACCTAATGGGTCATACTGAATCGCTCAACCAGAGATCAAGAATGAACACGCTTACGCGAAACCTACGATTGTTTGTGACGTACATGATATCATTGAGCCAATAATGAGTTCGACAAACGAATAGAATTACCTACGCGCACAGATAAATAATCCAATAACCAATCACATTGCGGCGTATGAATTTCGTATTTTCCATGATATCTATAGTTTCACCCGAAAATTCAAGTAAAAACAAATAAATATAAAAGATCCTCATATTTTTACAGCAAAATTAATAGTTCACTAGTAAAATTACTTTTAAAGTGCACTAAATAACCCAAAAAAATGTCAATTTTACACTTTGAAGTAAATTTCGAGAGTAAATACAAAATTATTGTACATGTTTTTTCCTGTATTTTCCTTTTGAATTTTTGTTACATCTTAAACTTACATGAAAAAGCTATAAATTTTACCGAAATTTCTTTTTCCATGTTAAATATCCTAGAAAAAATATGTAAAACAAAATTTACATGATTTATTGTGGTAAATTTACAACGTTACTACATGTAATATTCCTGATTTACCATGGCAAAATTACTGTAATTTTTTACAGTGTACTGAGTCTTTTACAAACAAAAAAATCTATTATTAGCCGGGATACGTATTGTACTAAACAATATTGATTAGAACAAAAAAAATTCTTACTAAACTAATTCATGGGTTTAACGAACTCTTTATATAAACTATTATGAATTAAACTCTTAAAACATCTTTTTTATTAATTAAACTTCCATATTTTCTTATTAACAGCATGTAGTGCTGTTAATAAGAAAGCATATAAGGGACAATAACAACTACGCTTCATTACACCAGTCAAGTGCAGTCACGGTTTGAAGCCACAAGAGTATTCGTGCCCAAGTGCAACGTATACACGATGGCCTTGTATGTACCTTATTCCTTCCTGCAGTAAGGGTCCTACTTGTACTGTGTAGTTAACACTGAAACAATTCATTTAGTTACCTACACTCATCTTCCTGCGAGCCGTCAATTGCCCGCACATACAACAAACTTTAATACCATTACAGTTCAGTGACTTATGCATATGCAGAATACCGTGCAGTATATAGTACTCTACTTGTCTTTCCCGCGCACGTAGTAATATCGATTCGGTGAATGAACAACGGTATACATTTAATAAATTTACAAATAATAAATCAAATTTAGCTTAGGGGCAATGTTTACATAGTATTCTGAATTAAGCGCTTTCCACTAGTTCCAAACTCGAGTAGGTATTACATAGCTAAATCTAGATTACATTATCTTTAATTAATCTGAATTATTAATTAATATACTTATGTTGTGTGGTTATACACAAAGTATTAGGTATATAGGGATGGGCGATTCGACTTTTATATCTCGAAGGCATAGATTACTTAATTATTGTATGTATCTGTTGTAAAGCACATAAAATAATAACTCTATAAAATATATTTGGATATCAGTTTACTAAATTTTAAGTATAGGATTATTCAAACGTAAGTGGTAATTTAAATAATTAATATTTTTGTTAATATTTGTAATATTGTAAAAATAATACTAGCACCCGGCCACATGCATCATGGGATTTATTTCACATCTTTTGGTCGTCATAGCAACAAACTCGTTTACAAACAAGTACGTATTATAACGTTGTATGTGTCATATAACACCATTTTTTTTTTCGTGTTGGAAGAGGATTTATTGGTTGAAAGGAATGGTTTTGTCTCTGCAAACTCGCATTGGATTCATTCAATGCTATTATGAATGTGGACAGAGTTTTATGGCAGGCTTAAGACGATTTCGTACATTAAATGGTTTAAGAGCTGGCCCATGTTGTTTGAGTGGTTTTCAAAAAACTCATAGCAAAATTTGAGCCAACCGGTTCTGTAATGGATAGAAAGAAATTAGGAAGACCTTCTGTCATCACTGATATTGTAGTTGCGGAAGTTTTACAAGAAACGTATTGTCAATATTGTTTTAAATTTAGGTTCAGCTGAACCTTAAACTTGAACTTAAACCATGAACTCAATCGATCGGTTTCCGAGTGCGTTCCCTGAACTAGTTCAATAAAACCAGAAAATGTGTTTAGTTTCACAATGTTGGTAGTCGGGAATAGAAGTACTTTAAAATATATATGGTTGGCGACAGTGGGTGTTGAATTAGGATAGCCAATGAAATCACAGCAAAATTTGGAATTCCCAAATTTAAACATATTGCAGCCATAAAATTGATCCAAAAGCTAGTACATTGATAAGAGATAATAGATAATAGATTTGAGACCTTAAAAAGCTTCATGTTGCATAAAAGCGGAATGTCAGCAATAGCATTTCATCTGGTCTTAAGCTTGCATTTCTATAAAACAAATAAATGAGTTCTCCAAATTGCATGTATGTGCAATATACATACAAATTTGTAGGATTTGCAATAATATTAGATACACGGTTAAGCACTCGCCTTACGGTATCTTTCTGCAAACGGTATCTCACAAAGAAATCGTGATCATCCCAAATATCGAATTTTTTAGGAATGCCTACGATTAATTCTCTGTCTTCTAATAGACGCAAGATAATAAAAAACTAAATTTTGCTTGGGTGTTAACTACACGACATATAAAGCACAAAACCCACCGAAACCGGATTTTCTTCATTAAAGAATAAAAGAAAAGTAAAATTTAGACCAACAATTCTTTAGTCGAGCCTGATTCAAGGAAACGTCATGTTAAGCACCCGCTAAACGTGGTATTATGTATAAATACATTGCACTCATTTAGTATTATTCTTAATGGTATGCCGTAAGTTCATTTAACATCATTCTGAATAAATAAAGGCCAATCGGTCAGTGTACCCTTGTAGAAATAGCAAAACTGAAGCATTTTAAATTTCTTCTTTTTATAAAATAAACATTCCTTTTGTGTAAGAGCATTCTACGTAAGTCTACAAAAGTATATTTTAATATCCTGATAAAGACGTTCAGTTTCACCGGCTATGCGACTTCAGTACTTACAAAAACGTAAATATTTTCTTTGTTTTGTCGAATCGAGAGTTAGTTGTTAATAAACGGTACCACCATGAATCTGAGTTATTTCTTTTGATTTATTTAATCATATAACGCAAAATGAATTGAATCGAATTACACAGAAATAAATGTAGATACAGAAAATTTGCAAACACATCTTTTTACTATGATGTCGCGCGAAAATGAATCTATACATTCCCGCGATTTTGCCGATGCATCAAGCTTCGATTTTCTTTATATGAAATCATGATGGTCCTGAAAAGGATCGTTTTTTTTCGAGACGGGAAGAATTTAAATAAAATGTTCGAAGTAGCTTGCACTCCAAGCGGCGATCCACACAAAACTAACAGCGGTAATGGCCGAATCATAGTGGTATGTGTGGGGTATATCTCGGGACAGCTTTTAGGTTGGGCACAGGGTGCGGCTCTAGCCACGGCATTTATAAAATATTTTTTTTCTCGTTAATGCTTACAGATAGACTCCCTGTGCATTAAAACTTTTTGATTGTATATGATCACAGCTGCTACATATTATTATAGTCACCTCTATATCTGATATACCCTGTATTTATCAATAATAAGTGCAATGAAAACACCAGTTCATCTTAGCATTGGTTGCAGCAGTAGGCTTAATGACAATTATTACATATCTGTTTATGTGGAATCTAGTGTGCCTACTTAGTGGTGGTTCTCACTTTGAACACAGCATGTAGCAGGCAGTATCTTAAAGAAACATGTTCCCAATTTTTTAATTTATTATTATATTTTTTGTTGTAGAGCATATGGCTATGAAAAGCATCCATCCATTATTATCCATTCAGTTATCTCGAATAAATTATGAAGAATGTCTGATATAAGATTAAGATATGACATAAATGTGTATTTTTTAGAAATATATGTTTTAAACCTTTTGCACCTTTAAGTAAACCTGGTTGTATTTGTTATCTCAGAAATATACTGTTTCGAAAAACGTTTATTTATTTATATTTAATTAATATTTATATAATATATAAATATTAATTCAAAAAAGAAGTTTTTTTTTGACTCAGCTTGTTGAAGATACTTTATTTTTAAACATTTGGACAATCCCCTTTATTCGACCCCTTAAAACAAACAACAAAATGAAAAACAGCTGCTTCAATACATGGCTTTGCGGTCTTTTAAATTCATACCACCATCTAAAATATCTTATATTACTCCTACCTATATAAGGCTTCTTTCTTCGGTATTGTTTTCTCAAAGGTCCCTGCACCAATACAAGGGAAGCCATTTATTGACTTCTATTTTTATTAATATTATTACAAGGGGATCATCTCAATCTCCCTTCATTTACATCGAAAGAAATAACATACATTTCATTCGCAGTATATATTTTTTTATCCTTATGCAGCCGCAAACTTAATAGTATATTAAAGTACGAGTTTCATATCATAAGGCATGATTTTGTCACACGAGTTCAAGTTTAGAAAACGAGCCGCAGGCGAGTTTTCTAATGAACGAGTGCGTCAAAAAGCCTTATGAAAAGTCCTTTATACTATTTTTCTATTTTGCATTATAAATTGATAATAAATACTTAATAAAATCTCATTAAAAATGTTGAGTTTATTTTTATATGAGTTGGTCGTCACATTGACATACGATTGACATTTGACGAATCAAAATTCAAATTCGGTTATTTAAATTGTTTAAACAATATATTTTATAATATAGTCTCTGTAAACTGTGAAAAATGAGTGGATACTAAGACAATTTATCTTGTACGCCACCACAACTGGCGTGAAATTGCGATAACGCCGTCATAAATTTATTACCGAAAAAATCAAAAGCAGTATATGAAAAATGCTACCATCAATTTGAACTATGGGCTGTTACAGAATAATGTCAACACAATATCTGAAAACATTTTATTGCATATTTTGAATTACAAGGTAAAAATAAGAAATCTTCTACCTTATGGTCTATGTATTCCATGCTTCTTTCTTGCTTTTCCATTTATAAAAATACAGACATATCAAAATATATTAAATTACAAGCCTATTTAAAACGATTCTCTGAGGGATACGAGGCTAAGAAATCTAAAATTTTATGCATTGAAGATATTAATAAATTTATAGAAGAAGTTTCTGACGCATTGTATTTAGCATAAAGGTACGATATTATTTGCAAAATGTAATTTTTTATGTAATGGATTTAATTTTAGATCGTTTTAATAATGGGTTACATAGGTGCATGTAGACGAGATGAATTAACAAATATGTCCATACATGATTTAGAATTTAAGAGTGATATTATTTTGGTGACAGTACCTAAAACAAAAAATAATATCGTAAGAGTTTTTGCAATTACGGATGAAAGATGGATTACTTTAATTAAAAAATATGTCGCCCTGCGACCAAAAATATATTAATCATTCAAGATTCTTCCTTACATATCGCCATGGTATTGTATATCGTGCCCGATTGGAATTAATACGATTGCAAAATGCCTAAATTAACAGCTGATTTTCTAAAATTGCCCAATTCAGAGCTTTATACTGGACATTGCTTCAGACGTTCTAGTGCTACACACTTAGCAGACACAGGCAGTGATTTGCTGACTATAAAACGTCATGGTGGATGGAAGTCATCTGCGGTAGCTGAGGGTTACATCGAAACATCTATGAAAAGTAAAGTGGGTGTAGCGCACAACTTATCAGGGCCAAGTACATCTGGTCATTCTAGAGTTATATCATCGAATGATTCTCAATCACAAGAGTCTACCATTAAAGCCAATAACATAACTCAGCAAAACTTTGTTACGAAGAATTTGCCTGGCATAACAATACATGCTCAAGATACTTGTTCCGTCAGTGTAAATGTATACAGTAATTCCACGTTTCATAACAATAACAATGTAAACTAAATTTGTATAGAATTTTTGATTAAAGTATTTACAATTTACATGCATTAAACGTCAATTTTGCTTTCTGTCATAATGTATTCAATACAGTCAACCTATAGAAATGAAAAAAGGCGTATCACAATGAAGCACTTTTCGATACGCAAAAGCGTGTTACAATTGCGTTTTTATGAACGCAAAATAGAAAAAAATTATTTATTAAACCTCCACATTCTCGCAAACATTGTGATGTCGCACTAACCGAAATACGATGTTCCTTTGTTCCAGCGTGTTTTCGCGTTTGTTTATTTCCTTGCGCTTGAGTTTTCAGCGGCAAAAACCAGGATAAAAAAAAACCACTATATGGCGGAGTCGTTAAAAAAAAAACACATTTCTGATGGAATTGTAAAAATAAACACATACGTTTTTCGAACGAAATATTTATTTCGGATCGGTGTGATGTCTGTAAAACGTTCCCCAGAACAACGGTAACTAGATATATGGAAATATTGGCGAACTGCAGGAAATAATTTGCATATTTTACGTAACTATCACCTGGCCTGCCTCTATTGTTAAGTTCTGCGCGCTATGCGCATATGTATGACGTTTGCAAATTTGTCATCGCGCACGACCCTCTGATACGTTGGGGTGGAATGGATTTATGTTTAACGGGAACGTAGTTTGGTTACCCTTAATAATAGAGTTGAAAAATGGGGTGTTGTGATGGTAGATATAGTGACAATTTTGTTTTTTCAAAAATTTATATTTTACAATTCTATATTTGCGATATGAAATGAAAGATATATCTACGAAAGCATTTTTTTTTTCAATGATGTACCGACACACACATAAGGTCATATTCTTAATGGAAGCATGTCAATATTCAGTGTTATGAACTAGTACGATAAAGTCCAGTATACTTCATTTACTATAACAAACGAGGTACGTCATTACTTGCAAATTCGGGCCATGCAATACCATATTATTAAAATAACCAACTAACATATAACTTTATTCATGTTCAAGTAAAGATACTATGTTGGTGCCTACTGCTTTTCAAATTGCATACTTGTCACATCTTCCCAATGTATTCCCACCAATTTAGTTATAGCTGTCAACTGTCAAAGGGTTATATTCTGCATTTGCAGTAAAGTCTGGGAATTTGCGCTTATACTTGGTATATATTTATTTAAAATAAGCAGTTATTACAACTAAACCGTATCGAAACCATTGTGTTAACATTTGAGGAGGGGGTTAATAGTTTCGTTAATCGTGTATTTCGACGCAGAACGCGAGAATAACGGGCCATTACTTCGTAATTCTTTCTTTCGAGGAGTATAAATCGATTTATTAGAGAGTAGAACGAGTGTTCTAAACATTCATGTTGCAAACATAAGCAAAATTTCATCCATGAGTAAACAAGGAATTACATCCACTAACCCAAAACGAAAATGCATACGAAATAAATATTGTAAAAATTGATTATTCTACTCATTGTCAATGTGCTATGGGAAACACAATTTATGACATGTACGAAAACGGTGAGTATATACAAATATTGTTTACAGAAGTGGTTCTTCACATACTTTTTCAGACTAACGTAACACATTAAACATTTTGAACAGTGCTCTTAAAGAAAAAGACATTTCTATGGTTGAATCACATTGTTGTGTAATATTATTTGTTCTCAAAGAAAAGAAGTTTGTTACGAACGATGGATGAAATATGGCAGATCGGAGGATGCATACAATTGTATAAAGCGGATTGAATTAAATTAGTCTGGAAATTTACATACAACATATTGGAAACGAAATTTAGAAGTAGTAAATCAGAAAGATTGGTTTTGATAGAGAAGAAACTTGCATACTAATCGTTACTGTGAATACTTTAAGCGATAATGGTCCCGATTAAATTTATTGTACTCACTTGTGCTTTTTTGTTATTTTTTTTTCCACTGCTATCATGATTAACATACTTTAAATCTTGATTTTCAAAAAGAATCATCACTAATATTAACGGTAAATGTTATTTTTAAGAGTTTATTTATTCACCTGTCAAAAGTGTTTGACAGTTAAATAACCTAACGGTTTGTTTATGTTTTGACGAACAGAAAATTTGCAACACGGTCGTGACGTCATAGCAAACTGACTCACGTAGTACCTCGTCTGTTATCGTAAATGAACTAGTGAGTCGTTTGCTATGACGTCAAGACCGTGTTGCAATTTTTTTTTTGTTAAATCGTAAACAAACCGTAGCGTTATTTACTATCAAACACTTTTACAGGGGAATAAACAAACCCTACAACAAAATAACATTTTGCGTTAATATTAATGATGATTCTTTTTGAAGAGGAACCCATATTAGTTCCGAATGTTTGTTTATAAAACTTATTATTAAAGCTGAAGATATTTTGTTCCATGCACAATTTTGTTAATTTAATGTATTCAAAAAAAATTATCCAAAGCAACGTTGTTAAAGATTTTGTAAAATTGTGTTAATAGAAACGTTTGGTAACAGAGCTGTTACATCAAAGATATTAATTTATTTCAAGAACAAATTTGAAAATTGTAGAGTTTACCAATGAGTTCTTTTGTGTGTTTTATGGAAAAATAAAATTATTATTAAAAATATTTTTCAAATTTAAGTCGGTTAAACTCTTGTGCTAACCATTTAGAAATTGTATAAGTGAGAGAGTCAATATTTTAAACAATATATAGACCTACTGAACTGCCTGGTTTATGAACTTTAGGTAAACAGTACATATATTGTTATCTTAGGCTTATTAATTTTAAGTTAATAATAATAATAATATATTTCATTTCATTTTGCAAAAGATGCATAAAAAAATGTCAAAAAAACAGTAAAACAAGTAACTAATGAAAAGAAAAAACATTGTACGCACATGTTTAAAACAAAAAGAGTTATAATGTGAAATCAAAACAGCATGAGCATTTAATTAAATTAATTTGACAAGAAATCATTTATGGTGTAATAGGCGTTACAAATTAGGTTTTCTTTTAATTTTTTCTTATACAAAGCATAAGGTAACGCTTTTATATTGTCTGGTATATGATTATATATCCTGATGCAATAGTGTAGAGCAAAGTTTAAAACCCAACTTCTTATTTATAAGATTAGTACATTCTCTCAACACTTTAGTAACTTTCCTAATATATCTACCCAAAAAAAAGAGGAATGCGAAGATTAGATTTAAAGAACATTTATATCACGTTAAGAATCATAATGCCGATAAATCATTTTGTTAATATACAGAACATACTTTTTCAATTAATGATTTAAATGTAATTACCATAACTCAACAACTAAGCTTAATACATATTTGTCAGAATTGAATCACAAATTAATCAAATTTCTCGCAAAAAAACTATCAAGCATTCATTCTTCCATATATTTAACAAATATAAGTACATACAACTCATTGTACAGCGCAATCTTTCATCTAACCAGATTTGAGAGCTTCGGGATTTCTGATGATATGCTGATGTAATTTCATCTAAAAGAATTAATTTTGTCTATAATATTACAATTTTACTTAATCTAAGAATATCATAAATTTTATTTTAAAACTTATGCTTTTAAATATAGTTATGCTAACGACATTTTTTTTTGTGTATGCAACAGACGATAATAGTTTCCTAATTTCTGTATTAGATAAGGCATCAAAAAATATTTTTTTTCGACTTTTATTGCTGCAAACTTTAATATATGCACATAAATAACAAAATAACGCAGTTGACCTATAAATACCAACCAGGCAATATTTTCACCAAACTTCTATAAGCATCATCATTACATTTACTCTGTCTGCTATCAGTTCTTAGAATACAGGGATAGGATAATTTATAGGACAATTTCAATTCCGCATATATACAACATAAGTTGAACGAACTATAACTGACATAATATAAAAAAAAAATGAATTGGTAAAATGCACTTGCGTGCCTCTACAATCTAGTTATTGGGTAATATAAAACATTCTTTCAATCTAGCAGCAAATACGTACAAGTAGATGAAATAATTGTTAATTGTTACACTGTTTTAGACTATCCTGTATATAATGGAAACCATCCAGATTATTGCCAGTTAAAGAAATAAATGGTCTTTGCGTGATATCTTGAAGGACCATCATTATTTTGATTGGTATCCGCTACTTATATGCTTTTCTTATATGTATAGTTGCATTTCCTAAGAAGACGGCATAATCTTTAATTGACAAACAAACTAATTTTAGGACACATCATTATCTATGATGACATACACATATATGAATGTTGTAGAATATGTTTCAGATCAATTATCTTTTAGTCTCAGTTGATCATGATCATTTCTCAAAAACCTTTAGTTTGTAATTATGGCTTTTGTCAAATTTTAATTCTTGAAAGTATACTCGTCAATATTATTTATTTTTAGTAGTCTATATAACGCCGGATCTGGACCATCAATTTGTGAACCACAATAACTACCTTCATTCTCCTTTTTTTTAGAGGTCAAAACTACTTCTAGAGCTTAAGAATTTAACAATCTATAAACGGTGCAAAAATTTACGTAAAACCCCATTAATTCCCTTGAAAATGCATAAAAATATTTTTTAAGCATTTATATCAAATTTTATCAATAAATTTTCATTATCCCTATTTTGCTTATTCACAAGTCAGAATTACATAACAACAAATATAAACACTCATATTTACTCATTTTTTTTTCTGTTTTAATCTAACACAATAATCTTTTAAAAACATATATAATTTTTAGCATATCTACTTGTTCACACCTCAAAATTATATAAAAAAGTTGACCTTATTCTAATCGCCACCAAATTGTGAATGAGTTGAGTTATATAAATAGCTACGTTTACAGATTTTACATAAATTTTGTACCAATGTTTACATTTTTTTGTCATATACTATGTATATTGTTGTCAGCAAAGCATTTTCAAAAGCGAACATAAACTTGCACATTTTAAAAATATGTATGTCTCCCATGATGTTGGTCACATATTGCATAATTCTCGTAATATATGAATTGTTCATGTTAGCTTTATATTACTTCCTTAAAGGTGCAGTGTCAATCAGCTGCAGACGCGCGACTCATGCGGTTTTACTGCAACAAGTGATTCACTTGAAATGTTGATGAAATGAACTCTTAATGATATTTGTGAATTAAGGAATGTATAAAAACTGTAAGAATTCGAATATACAATTATTATTAGTTTTGACTTTGGACAATAAACGTTGCTCTTTTCACTTTCTTTCACTTGCTCGCGATAAAAACAATCACGAATTTTCGAATCTTTTTGTGATTACAAAAACTATGGAAGGACATGCATCACACGATTGGCCAAGTACGATTCCTTGATTGGATAGTCCAAAAAGGGACAATTACATGAGAGACAAAAAACCTACGGTCGTAATAGGATATTAGCATGTGCTTACTATTAAAAAAACTAATATGTGTAAAGCGTAAATAAATGATTAAAAAGTACTACAATGTAGTTTTAATTAAAAAACAAGAACATATTCAATTGTCAGGAAAGCATCCTAAAAAGCGAACATAAACGTATTTTTTTTAAATATGTATATCTCCCATGATGTTGGTCACATATTGCATAATTCTCCTAGGTATATGAATTGCCTATGTTAGCTTCTCACTACTTCCTTAAGACATACCATATAACTAGTGAGTCATCTTAATCTTAATAATTCCTTTCTATAAATCATTTGTAAATTGCTATTTGCAGGTTAAATATTTTAATATTACTTATTACAAACATTTTATACAACTATATTTATGTATTAGCCCAGTATTTATAAACAGTATTTACCTACTAATTACATTTATATCCCCCTTAATGATATTTGTGAATTAAGGAATGTATAAAAACTGTAAGAATTTCAATATAAAATTATTAATAGTTTTGACGTTGGACAAGAAACGTTTCTCTTGGATTTCTTTCTCAAAACAATCACGATCTTTTGTATCTTTTTGTGAGCACAAAAACTATGGAAAGATACGAGAGATACAGAAAATACAAGCTTGATAAGTGTTTCGATGTGAAAACTGGAAATATCACCTTTAGTCGCTTATGTGCAAGTCTTAACGACGGGCCACGGAAAGAGGTAGAAATAGTGTATTGCAAAGAAGGAAATCTTCTAATTGTCAATGATTACGATATGCCAGGAGTTGGTCAATGTTTAAACATCGATCAAGCTAGTGTAGATGCAAACGTCGACAATCAAGTATTGATAACGAAGAATAGGCACACATGTAGAATTTGGTTCAAGAGCGCAGACGAACGATTGTTCTTTTTAAACGAAATTCCATGGTATGTATTGCTGATTATTACATTAGTGCTTAGTATAGATAGAATAACTTGTTCCAGGGAATCTTCTAGTTCTGCCAGTTCAAGTGGGAGCGACAATGACAACTCGAACGAAACTATGAATGTATGATTTATATAATGTATTAATTTCCATTGTAATTTTAATAATATATATATACTTAATTAATTGAAAATTCTAATAATTTTGTTGATATAAATGAGTTTTACATTTAAAAAAGGTTCATTAATAATTCTACAAGATAAATCAAAAATTGTTGAAGGTGCACTGCACTGTAAGAAATAGGAGGAAACTTATCCCACGAAAGAGGAATGAATATCTTTCTGAAAATAATACAAATTTACTCTAATATCACGGTAAAAGTCAACTGATGGTATAATTACTCTCGCAATATGAAATGGTGCCTAGACTTTGGGAGCAAACTACTATGTGGAGGCAAAATTTACTTCTTCAATTTTCCATGTTTACTTCAATAATAAAGTAAAATTAATTAAAGCAGATAAGGTTACTGGAAGGAGAGTAAGTTTGTCCTGCTGCAGGTGCTAAACAATTGCTCATTCGTATGAGAACACAAACTTTCCTATTTTTGCAATATATTGTGTCAATCCAGTCAATTATTATTATTATTTATTATTATTGAATTATCATTAATTAACTTTAATTCTCTTTAGTTACCTGAGTGCGTTATATTAGTATTTCTAATAAACATATTTAAACAATAATTTATTTTTGTAGATAGTTTTAGTTTAAATTGTTTTATTTCAGAGTTATAATTTTTTACCAAGGTAAATGAAAGTAAATGGTCCAACTTCTCACAAATTCTTTAATGATGACAACCGGTTTCATCCATTAAGGGGAGGTTTACATAATATATATCGGAAAAGTCCAAAAACTTTGAGCTTTTTTTTTCAGACAAAGGGAAAGATATACAAAATACGGCTTTTTCTTAATAAATATATTGAAACTTGAACATTAAAAAAATATATTTTTTTTAATGACAAGACCACTATAACGTTCGCTATTTGTATCTAGGTAGCAATGTGCACAGAAAACACGGTCAAACTGCGTAAACTCTAGCATACGCAAAAGTGATCCGAAATTGAAAATAAAAAGAAGAGTTAGAAATATATTAAATTTTTTGGAGGTTATACCTAAATTTAACCAAATAAGTCGAAAGCAAACAATGTGGCAGATACCTGGACTTTGATTTGATTATTTTCTACTTCTTTTTTGTGTGTATGTGGATATAAAAATGTGGAATATTGCAATTTTTAGTATATTATAGGTATAACCTCCAATAAAACTGTTATACATTAAGAAAACAAAAGAATTAAGTTGATATATTGAACACTTGAAGAACTAGAACTTACGCAGATTTGAAAAATCATGTTTCGAGAAAAACGCGTTCAAAGTTTCTCAGCAAAAATTTTTACAAATAGTTCAACATACACTTAGTCAGCTATTCCAGCACCATACATTAATCCTTCTTGATCTTGATTTTTTTTTTTTGTACGAATGAAGCAAGCTCAACCTTGGCTTCTGCAACGCGCCACTTACACAGGCTGTCTACAGCTTTTGGCCAATAAATGTGTCGTGGATCCGCGTCGGTTGAACATTTATAATGAAATGTAGCCCAAATAGCTGCCTTCATTTTTTTATGCAGAATCTGGATGTTGTCTAATTGCTAGTCCACAGTACACTATTGTTAAATTATCAATAACTTTGTCAGTCAGTTTACCAGCGCCCTTTCTTTAAAGTCCACTCATTCTTTTTTGTACATCTCCAACGCTTTCTCTTTTTTTTCTTGAACAGTAACATCTTCGTACGGCTAAAAATCACAAATTGCTTAAAAAGTTGTCTTGTCTCAGTCGCCTATCCGAAATCGTGCGAAAATTTCTTTTAAGGCATCGCATCGACTTCCATTTTTCCTGTGCTACTCTGATGATGCGTAGTGTGGTTACCTTTGCCATTATATTCTAGCCAGCTTTTATAAGAAATTTAGTGTAAGTAAGTGCATCTGCAATAAATTGATATATTTTATTTAAGTAGTTTTCTAAAGCGTGGGAAAGTGTGTTTTAAGTAAAAGAAATATTGTTAGATCAGTTTCTTCAAATGTGCGTTTTATTTCGGATCTAATTGCTTCATATTATTGTAATATAAATAGCTACTCTGTCGCTTATTTGTGATCCCGACTGCAGTGGCATTTCTAATCATTAAAGACAACTATACATACACTAACAAACAATAAGTATGATATTTCGACCCGAGCAGGCCCGAGTCGAATATAGTTTTACATCTAATTTGCTCCGTTTGTGTTCGGTGCATCCGCTCTTTTGATAAGCCGTAGCGGCTTAAACAATGCGAATATTACGAAGCCGCTTTAACCATGTATGTTATATATTTGGAGCTTTCAAAAAATGCAAAAAACCAAAAATCGATTTTTCCAGTCAAATACATGTAAACCTCCCCTTAAGGGACATCTTTAGGTCAGCTGAAGAAATCCAACAAGAAGAATTAATAGTGCAAGTGGAGTAGTTGTTGATTGATTTTTTAAATATCCATGCTGATTTGATGATAAAAAATTATAGATTATCGCAAAATCTAATACTCGAGCTTTCATATTATGTTGTTAAAAAAATTTTGATAATACTTGAAGAATTGCTATTGGTCCGTAATTAGTTGTTGTGTACACAGGTTGTGTCCGCCTTTTCTATAAACCTGAACGATCTATGAAATTTTAAACCTTTTGGAAGTATTTGTATTAGTAAGTGTACTATTGGAAAAGTTACTGCTAGAAATTGTAAATTGTTGGTTTTAGGACTGTGTACGGATATAAAATATTCGTTAAATATGTTGGATATCAAATCTGGGTTTGTGATTAATGCGGATGATTCCGATTGTGATGACGATATACCATTATTATGTTTTGATAAAACAAAATAAGTTGGAAATATTAATCCAACAGAAGAAATTGAAAAAAAAATATTAAATATACAAGATCCTAGATTATTTGAAACAAAATCATAAATGATTTGTCTCTGATCGATATATCTATCTCGCAGAAGTCGTATATACATATGTCCCTATAACCATCCGATTTTTAGTTCTTTTTTAATGAAGCCTAAGTATTTCTGATTGTATCAATCAACACACATAAATTCTCAATCGAGAAATCATAAAAGATAAAAGTTTGTTTTTAAAATCTTGAGATATACTGCGTAACTTTCAATATTCAATTACTATTAGACATTCTATGCACTATATAGATTCTGAGTGTGAAGTATACCGCTTTCTCCGAATTTTAAGTGTATATTTCATGTATAAGATGGGTTACATTGCAATGCGTGCTTATTCGTATCTAAATGGCGTGCTTCTATCAAATGAGCTGCACGTTGTTTGTTTTAGTTAAGACACGAAAATTAGATGTTTGTAGTTGATTTATTTAAAAACCTGATTCGTTCAACATATAGTTCGTCTATGCGTCTGCAGTTAACAAGTGACGTATTTAGGCTTTGAAGTTCGTGTATTTGTACAATTTTATACACGAATGTAACAGGATAGACCCAATTATCTAAATTATCAAAAATCTTAAGATGTAATCCTAAAAACAAAAACTTGAAACAACAACAATTGAAATAAAGAGTTAATTGATTAAAACATGTAGATATATTTAATCCAATTTTACTACTTCTTTAAAAAAATACTCTAGATCTTTGAATCGAATATCTGGTAGTACTGACAAAATTAGTTATTTGAGATAAATAAATATTCGTTTGTCTATATACAGTGTGTTAAAAAAAGGTTGTCGGATATTTTACCCAATTATAGTACTGGTGGAAATAAACAAAAAAGTCTTAGTCAACATGGGTCCGCAATTCAACTGTTTTTGACATATAGTCGATTGCATATTTTAAAATAAAAAAAAAAGCATTTTTCGGTTTTGAGAATAGTTCCCTTTGTCAAACAACTGATTGTGACTTAAAATTAGTTCTCTCAGACATCTGTCATCAGATTATTTATCATTTGCGTCAATTTTTTTTTGTTCTCAAATTATGCATAAGTACACAAATGCAGAAATGGCCGATACGGTCGTGCGAATGGTAATGCCACTGAAGCACGGCGTATGTATGCCGAAGAATTTCCAAATCGGTTGTTACCGAGTGATAAGATTTTCTCAAGACTTCATATCCGGCTGTCCGAAACTGGTTCATTTAAAATTAATGGTGGTTCTGGTAGACCTAGATCAGTTTCTTCTCCCGCAGTAGAATTAGATATTTTGAGACGGGTAGAAGACAACCCAAATATTAGCACCCGAAGACTTGCCGCAGAACTGAACGTCAGTCATCCTCTCATTTGGAGAATTCTGCGGGAACAGCAGCTCTATCCCTACCACATTCAACGCGTGCAAGTTCTTGCTCCTCTCGATTATGATGCACGTAGGGTTTTTTGTCATTGGGTTTTACGAAAGCTGGCAGAAACTCCTAATTTTGCGACCCAGATTTTATTTAGTGACGAGGCTGGTTTTACAAGAGACGGAATATTCAATTTTCATAACAATCCCGTCTGGGCAGATGAAGATCCCCATGCTATTGTTGAACTGCATCACCAAAACCGTTTTTCGCTAAATGTTTGGCTTGCTATTTTTGGAGACTGTTTAATTGGTCCAGTATTTCTCCCTAATCGTTTAACGGGACAAGTATACTTGGATTTTTTAAAGAAATGAATTACCGTTTTGTTGGAAGACCTGCCACTTTTAACAGATTAAATATGTGGTTTATGCACGATGGAGCTCCTGCGCATTTTTCCATCGTGGTTAGAAATTTCTTAAATCAAGATTACAACGAGAGATGGATAGGACGGTGTGGACCAACTGCATGGCCTCCTAGGTCCCCTGACCTGACACCTCTAGACTTCTATGTTTGGGGGCATCTAAAACAATTAGTGTACGCACGATCTGTAAACAATTTGGAAGAACTCAGGCAACGAATCGTAAATTGTTGCGAGGAAATTCGGAGGACTCCAGGAATTTTCGAAAGATTGCGTCGATCTTTCATAAGAAGGTGTGAAGCGTGCTTAGAAATGAACGGTGGACATGTAGAACAATTTCTTTAGTTTTACTTTAAATAAACATTTGTTTAATTTACATTGCGATCAGAATTTCTTTGAAAATTTTTATCCTACTAAAACAATATGCAATCGACTATATGTCAAAAACAGTTGAATTGCGGACCCATGTTGACTAAGACTTTTTTGTTTATTTTCACCAGTACTACAATTGGGTAAAATATCCGACAACCTTTTTTTAAACACACTGTATAAACAAGCCACTTGCTTAAATCATTAAATATTACATTGATTTGACAATTTCTGCTTCTTTGCGCAATTGTTTATTGATGATAAAAATACTCCAAACTATGGCACTACAGGATAGTATTAGTGTAGTTATTCAGTTCAGTATTTCTGCTGATGATGATAGCTTTGGTATTGAAACGTACGTCCATCCAGTTTAGTGAGGTTTGTGGTGAGGGTCAGGGAAGAAGTTTTCAATCGTTTATAGCATAATAAATTGTCTTCCAAAACACCATCCAACATTTCCTCTTAACACTTTCATTTTTCACAATATATAAAAATACCAGTACGAGGAGGTCAACAGTCCGCTTGTTATTTCAATGTCAACGATTGCTTTGGCAAGCTGACATCTATAATTTTTGGCCGCTGCAAGTTTATTTTTACCATCAGGAAATAATTTCGTATACCTGACGCGATCATGTGATGATAATAATAGGTATTCTATTTTGAATTTTTTTTAAAGGTCGTTGTATCCCAACGTGAAACAATGTTAGCCAGCATTTTTTTTTCCACGCGAAAATATTATGCCAAATTTTAGCTTAAAACTGGTACATAAAAAAATGTCAGCTGTCTTATTAAATTGAATCAGTGAATTTGAAAACTGTAAAAATCCAAAATTTTAAAATAAGATAGGATAAGATGTTGTTTATTGTTATTTCCATAAAAATAGCAATTATGCGTTGCATTACTGCAGTAGTAGTTTAGCAACTACGATGCATATGATTATTAGCATTTAATACCATAGCATCATGTCATTACCAATGTCGCTTGCTCCAACTTCTTCTTTTCTTTTGTCTCACACTTCGTCGATAAATTCTCCCGACTTGGTATGAATACGCTAGGTAGATTTACCTACCATAGCCAACTTAATACAGGGCAGACAGTCACGTGCTGCTTCATGCTCGAGCGCGCTTCATTAAAAACAAAAGCATGTTGCGCGGAAGGTAACAGCTGAAAAGTCCCGGCGACTCTTTATAAAGTATCTCCTCCAGATAGTGGGGTTGGAAATCTGCAACTTTTTTCGAACTTCCTTCTTTAATAAAGAAGTATGCTTTTTGATGGTGACAAGCAAAAGCCATTTCCGCGAATTAAATAATAATAATAATATATCTTTATTTCCCTTCTCACAAAAAACAAAATAACAATAATTATACAGGGTGTTCCTAAATATCATGTACATAAGGAAGGGGGTAATTATTTGGTTTATTTTGTGCCTAAAATTTCATATAAACATAGGTCTGCAAACGCTTCGTTACCAATCTGCAGGGTGTTGAAATTTCACTTTTTACTGTATAGCTCCTACAGTTTTTGAGATATTTTGCTCAAATTTGGAAGGTAGGTTACGCTATAAAGCCTGCATCGTTAGCCATGCCAAATGATGATGTAAATCTACGGGTAATAATTTTTTCGGGGTCATGCCCTCTTTTCCCACCCTGAACTTTTTTGCAATGCGCCACTGCTAGATTCTAAAATACGCAATAAATTTTCTGTCTTGTCTAGAAACTTTTTGATCTCTAGTATTTTTTTCTTATCTCTGGCCGTTATCGAGAAAAAAAATAGAAAACAATTTTCTGTAATTCGCCAGAGAAAATTTAATTTTTTAAAATGGTCTAGCAGGCTCTGGCTTTATTCAGATAATCACTTGAGTTTATCAGTTTTAAGAGTTAAGGTGCTACTACCTATTAAAAAATAGGATGACCCGGTTTTCGTAGCATTGTTTTATTACAATACAAAGTAACATAACTAATAACAATAAAAACCCTAATTAATAACAATGACAAGGAAACTATGCTACAACAATTGTTGAAAGTGTCCTCCTCCAACCCTTATACAGGCATCCGCTCTTCTTCTCATTGATGCTCACACTCTCTCAAATACTCCTGGAGTATTTCTTATCGTTTCAAATGCATCGATTATTCGATTTCGTAAGTCATCAACAGTATTCACAGGTGTTGTATACACTAGAGATTTGAGATGTCCCCATAGGAAAAAATCTATACTATTTAAGTCAGGGGACCTAGGGGGCAAAGGCTGAGGTCCACCTCGTCCTATCCACCTATTCTCATATACTTCATTTAAATAATCCCGAGCCAAAATAGAAAAATGTGATGGGGCGCCATCGTGCATATACCACATTTGATTTCTAAGTAAAAGGGGCAAGTCTTCAAGTAATAAAGGCAATTTATTCTGCAAAAAACAGCCTGTATGACTGACCAGTAAGTCGACCAGGCAAAAAACAAGGACCAATCAAATTATCTCCAATTATACCACCCCATACATTTAATGAGAACTGTTCTTGAAAATGCGTTTGTACAATTTCATGTGGATTTTCATCTGGTCACGTGTGGTTGTTGTGGAAATTCATAATTGAAGTCCTTGAAAAATTCGCTTCATCGGTAAAAAGGATTTTACAATTAAAAATGCGGTCTGCTGCTAGCTTATTAAGGTACCATTGGCAGAAATCAATCCTTAAAGGGAAGTCTCGGGGAAGAAGAGCCTGGACTCTTTGAATGTGGTAAGGGTATAGCAGGGAAACACGTAGAATACGCCAAACAACTTGATGACTAATATTTAAATGTTCACTGATTTTTCTGGTGCTGGTGCGAGGATGTCTGTCTATTTCATTCAGAACAGCCTCTTCGATCTGTGGTGTTCTAACAGTACGTGGTTACCTGCCATCATTAGTATTCTTTTTAAAAAGTTCCAGTTTCTCCAAGACGCCTATGAATATTTGAAAATATTCGATGATCGGACATCATTCTATTGGGATAGCGCTCCATGTACAGACGCCTGGCTTCTCTTGCATTTCCATTCGCAAGGCCGTAGATAAAATGCATGTCAGCCATTTCAGAATTAGTGAAATTTGGCATATTTACAAAATTATAACGAGTATTTAAAACACTTTTACACCTTACAGTTTGTAATTTAAAACTTTACTTATACAGATACAAGTTACGATTTCTAATGTCAGTTGTCAAATTAATAAACTCAATATCTGAATAAAGCCAGAGCCTGCTAGACCATTTTAAAAAAATTAATTTCTCTGGCGAATTACAGAAAATTGTTTTCTATTTTTTTCTCGATAACGGTCAGAGATAAGAAAAAAATACAAGAGATCAAAAAGTTTCTAAACAAGACAGAAAATTTATTGCCTTATTTTATTACTATTTATTTTACCTTCCAGCTATACAGCTATACAATAAAAAGTGAAAAAATCTTGAAATTTCAACACCCTGCAGATTGGTAATGAAGCGTTTGCAGACCTATGTTTATATGAAATTTTAGGCACAAAATAAACCAAATAATTACCCCCTTCCTTATGTACATGATATTTAGGAACACCTTGTATATATGTCGTACAGACGAGAAGAAAAAAGAGGCAGAGTTCAGTTACTGCTACATATAGCAGCATCTGTTCTACTCAACCCCAATCGATTTATTTTACCAGTAATAAATGTATATATAATAACTTAAAATTAAACTCAAACCATCAATTGGTAAATGACAGATCACAAAAAATGTAAAAGTATAAACTATCCACCCTGCTATCTAATAAATATGTGCTGACGTAATTTCTTTTTAAATACATTTAATGAGCGTTGTTTTTTTATATCCACTGGAATATTATTGCATGTGTACACGTTATGCGATAAGTAAAGCATCTTCTGAACTGTGCGGAGTGGTGTATAGAAGGAGTTAGTGTCTCCTTAAAACGAACATTTACATTGTGTAATAAATCAATAAGAACATTCAGAAACAGAAAATCTATTTTACAAAGGAATACATAAAAATATTATTTCAACGCGTGCTTGTTTATGTCTCAATAACAAAAACTAAATTATAAAAACAAGAAATCCTGTGTCGGATAAATACACAACGAATCATACATAACATCTGTTTACATGGATAAGCCGCAGTCATAGTAAAAGCTATAGTCTATCCTAAATGCGCTCGCCACATACATTTTCGCGTAGGTCGTTAACATTTTTTTGGTAGGAGCTGTACGTTTTAAGGGAATATTTCTATCATCAATCACAATTTTTACCTTAGAAAGATACACTGAATCACTTCTACCTTTTTTTAGGACCAAATAGGATGAGACCGGCTTTTACAGAATTCAAATACAAAAAATGTTTTCTATAAACAGTATTTAAATCTTCTATGTCTGAGTTAATATAAGAACAAGTATTATCAATCTCCTGAATAGGGAATGAGTAATATAGCTGTGTATCGTCAGCGTAAAAATGGTATTTGCACATGTTTGGATTGGTATTAACAAAGTTGTAACAAAGTTGGATGGTAAATTGTTCGATAGAGGGACCTAAAATACGATCCTTGGCGGGATACCGGATCTCATAGGCAAATACGAAGAAATTCGATTATCAATACGAACACACTGAGTTCTTCCAATAAGGTAATTATGCAACAAGGTGAGAGAAGTAGGCCCCAGACCAAAGTAAGACAATAGTACCGACATTAAGTCATGATTAATAGGGTCGAAGGCCTGCGAGAAATCAAGTAAACACTTAAAGAATGATGACTGCAGATGTACTTTGGGATTTTATGGAATAATGCATGGATTTTGTGGGGATTTAAATTTTTAATAAAATTTTAACAATAAAAAACGACATTCATTACCTATAATCCTGTTGAAGCACTAAAAAATTAACAGAGTCTTTCATTCATTAACATCGCATGTTTCCATTTTTTCTGTTGTTAGACATCACATATAGTATTCTATGAATTACTGATTGATCCAGAATTCCCCGTATGAACGCACACGAATGTTCTCATCAATATTAACAGTCATACATCATTCGTAACTGCGCGTTTCCAAATCTGCCACTGTATAGGAAAGCCACCTTAATTTTATATGTTCGCCCTTGCAATCCGTACTCATATACCGAATTTGTATTGGCATTAAGAGTGTTAAAATGAGTATGGTGATTGAAATGTTTGTTTTTTTTTTAGGGAGGGTCAAAATTGTCCTTTTGGATACAATTACAATAAATCATTATCAAAATTATTCGTATGACTGCTAAAATTGAACTACCTCTACTTCTAGATTTAAAAAGCTTTAGTAATCTTCTGTGTGTGTTACTTATGTATTACATTGAGAGAAGAAGATGAGTTAAATGAACAACAAAATAGAGATCCGATAAAAAAAAGGATGATCAAGTGAGAGTTATTCAAATGTTTTAACTAACCCTTTGATATCAAAGAATTTGCTGTAAGTTTGTCGATTCCAATCTACAAATACACAGAGATTCAAAATGATTGTCAATTCCGCTCCTATAGATAGTAACAGGGTGTAGGTATATACCGCGTGTTTGTAATGAAGGTTCGAACTAAGTCAGTGTTGAACATAAAAAGTAAACCGATCTGTCATAAATAAGGAAAACGTAACCTATATTTGAACTCGCATTATATAAACGACTATGGATTGGTGTTTCTGCTTGTAAAAATGAAATGCAATTAATTTAACTTTGCCAAATTATGATTTTACAATTCAGTACTAACTAGCGTTTAACTAAATTTATTTATTACTTTAAATTATAACATACAATTAGTATAATTATTAAGTGACAAAACTGCAACTCTCTCAGTTCTTCTATGGTATGCATGCGGTTTCTATAGATCCTATTTTAGATAACCGAACATGAAGTAAATCTAAGGGGGTTAGATCAGGCGATCTTGGTGGCCATCTTTGTGCTCTAAACGAACCTGTTCAGCAAAAAAACTGTTGAAGACATTGGACAGTTTGTCGAGCAGTATGTGCTGGAGCATTATCGTACTGAAAATAACCTGCTTCAAGCTCATTTTCTTGTAACTCTGCAATAAACAATTGCAACATCCTGTTGGTAACGTTGGCTGTTACAGTTTCCTCGAAGAAAATTGGCCCTATTATTCGTTGCCTGGACAATAGCTAACCAAACTCTTTTATCTTTTAACTTTTACGGGATGCAATTGCGTTTCTCGAAATTCGTGTGGATTTTCTGCAGACCAGATACAATAGTTTTGTAAATTGATATAGTCTGTTAGATAAAACCAGGCTTCATCCAGAAAAATGATTTGTTTAGCAAGTCATCGTCGCCTTAAATTGTTATTAAACAATGACAATATTCCAATCGCCTATCGTGATCTAATGGTAATAATTCCTGTACCGTAGAAACTTTATAGGGATGAAAATGTAACTTTCTTTTGACAGCTCATTGCGCTGAAGTGTATGATAAGCCTATAAAATTATAAAATGTAATAAACTATTTCACTTAAATGTTAATATTGATTTTTACCTGTTTGTTGAGCTATTACCACAGATAAATTCCCTTATTTCTTACAGTATTCAGAAAATACTATGTTGGTGATATTAGATGTAAATATAAACGATTGAAAAAAATTATAAGATAAATAATCGAAAAATACTACAACACGAACGCCAATGTCGGTTAAATGCCAAAAAAATCCATTTAATGTATGAAATTTGTATGTAGCTAACTTCTCTCATTAAATTGGTAATAGGTAAGTATAGATAAATTTTTCCGGAAAACAGTTTTTTTCTTACGACAATCGTTTTGAATCACATGGTATGTTCGATTTTAAACACTTAATTCTGATATATCGAGGATAGTTGCTAAAATCGTGTGATCAATACACATTAATCAGCATAGGTAAACATTTGCAATAAAAGCCATTATCGACATACAAAAAAATGGTTAAATGCAATCAGATGAAATCGTTTGTTAAAGTAAGAAGATATAAATGTCAAAATAATTATGTAGATATGAAAATATTTCTAGCATTGTTGTAACAACCGAGGTATTTTATACCAGGATGATTCAAAAGCGCGACCGCCTTCAGAAGGCGCTGAAGAATCTTATTGAAAGAAAAAAATGCAATCGCAGTTTAATATTTGCAGCTCCGGTTGATTATTCGACTGATAAATACACTAGATTAATAATTTAAACAACTCTGACTGTTGTACTTTATGACTAATTATAGCTGTCATTAGGTGGTCATTACTGGTGTGAAATAGCAGTAGCGCCATCTTCAGGGCGATTTCTGAAATACATATATTTAACGTATTAATTAGCTACAGTCTGAAAGAAAAATGTTATACAAGTGAAGACATTGGCTTTGTTAAATTAATGAAACATTGTGGTTGCCTTCATTATATGTTTTCTGGTAAGATTAATTAAAATGTAGTTAACTCGACAAACATTTCCGTGTTCTATAATGTTTGAAATAGGTAACATTGATGGAAAACCACAGATACATGTCTTCGCTGTTGGTATCAGAATCCACATCAACAAGATCAATACAGCAAATCGCACAAGATGCATTTTTGACGTTGTCCATAAAGTGAAAAGAAAATTATTAATTGCTTCCCATTTATTCTAATGTGTTCTTTACTATAATTAAGCTTGATGTAATGATCCATTATAAATGTCTTTATAATCACTCTTCAATCAAGTATAAACTAGAGTAAGCTTCAAACCATAGTAAATGATGTAGAAAGTATTTTTATAAACACATCAAGCACAAATAAAACTCTATATACGCAGCCATTTACGTGTTGTTCATACTGCTCCCATAAAAACATTATTCCCCTTATCAATTAGCGTAACAACCACACAGACTATATACCAGACGCTAGACATATGCACTAATTACAGGCATACCATAATCATAATAAACACCTAAATAAACAAACTGAATTACAGGCTTTTTTCTCTAGCCATTAATAAAGCTCTTCCAGTTTATTTTCTTACCTCTTTCCCCATATATACATATGTCTGTAGGAACAAAGATATTCCTGAGAGAATTACCAGTATAACTAGCATGTACTAGGCTGCTGGAGTTTCTATGAATGAATTAATTAACATGAAATGAGAATCTTGCTATGCACGTTATTA